>JAHUYU010000292.1:0-22867 GCA_030439765.1 Tripidium arundinaceum
CAGGCTGAATATGTTTCATGATAATAACTTGTATGAAGCATCATCATAAATATTATTCTAGGGTTGATTGAATTGAGTGGGCGTGGTGCATCCATGGTTTTGACCCGGCCGGCCGGCGCGTGATGTCAGAGGCCGCTTCAGCAGCCGAGCGGCAGGAGGTCAGGTCGGCTTTCGCGGAAAATCTTTTGCTTGCTCGCGTGGTTTTGCTTTTGCTGCCCGTGGTGTGGGGGTGCGCGCTTGCGGCCGCGGTCAGCGGCGTTCAGCAGGAGCAGGGGTTGCAGGGCGGTGGACTGGACGAACCAACACGGCACGGCAGGGGAGTTGGGGAGGCCAGGCAGGAGGGCAAGCCTGGGCGGGGGCCGCCTACTCCTGCGCCTAGCAGCAGCTGGGCAGCCTAGCCTTAGGTCCTAGCCCTGGGAACCAGGATACGCCGACGTACCTTGCCTGGATTCGTTTGGGTGGCCAACCAATGCTGTGCTCTCTGGTTTAGGCCCGTTTGAATTAAAGGATTCTTAAAGAAGTTTTAAAGAAATAAGTTCTGAATAAAAGAATTCGCATCATAGTTTTTAGAACGAAGAAAAGTAGAGTTTCTTTTTAGAGAGGAAATGAATCATAATAGTGCAAAACATAGGAGATAAAACATGCACTCTCTCTCTCACTAATGCTTGCTCATGTTCCTATGCTTTTTTTTTTGCTCATGTTCATATATGCTTTTATTCCTCCATTTCAAACAGCTCAAAGTATCTATTCATGTGTATCCCATTCCGTGTTTTCCTTTTCATTTCTCTGTTTTTTTTTAAAACTGATCATTGATCGATTTATTTTCCAACTCCCGAGTAATATAACAATAATAGTACGTATATACTATTTTTTCTGCGAAGGAACAATACGTGTTCGAAATAATAGCAATTTAGCGACGAATAAATTAATTCCGACAATGAGGAAAAGAACAGCACCATGTTTTAGACTATCATAAATCGAAGACACTAACACTACAATCTGAGGTGAAATCAAACACATTGGCCCTGTTCGGCTCGTGGTTTCAACCGGCTTATCAGCCGTACCACGGCTTATTCTCTCTCACAGAATACTATTGAATCAGCCGCAAAAACCACCAGCCAAACAGCCCCACTAATGCTAGTAATAGAAGGAACACAAGAGAAGATAGAGACATTTTTACAGTGGGGTTGTCGGCACTAAAAATAACACAAACAAATTGCACTGCATAAATCTGTTAATTCAGGTAATCAATCAAATTGACTGATACTGCACTAAACTATAAAACGAATGCTGACGTAGGATCTATTCTTATTAATATTAAGAGAATAAAGAAATTTTCGTCTATTTTATGTATTTTTAATTTTTTTACTTTTTTTTTTAGAATTACACAGTACAACGCAGACGCTCACACGCACACTCACCCCTGTGAACGCACGCACCCAAACTCTGTCCCTATGAGCATCTCAGAAGAAGAAGACTGAACTGATAAATCCTCGAGATTGATGAATTCACCCCAAGCGTCTCACTCCCGACGGGACGTCGCCTACCACTAAATGTGCAACGCCGATTTAAGATTATCAACTATATATGTTGATCACGAAAAACAGAAAGAAAAAATTTAGGGCTTGTTCGCTGGAACTTATTTCGGCTGATTTTGACTGATTCAATAGTATTCTATGAGAGAGAATAAGCTGAAACAAGCATAGGAACATGAGCAAGCATTAGTGAGAGAGAGAGTGCATGTTTTATCTCCTATGTTTTGCACTATTATGATTCATTTCCTCTCTAAAAAGAAACTCTACTTTTCTTCGTTCTAAAAACTATGATGCGAATTCTTTTATTCAGAACTTATTTCTTTAAAACTTCTTTAAGAATCCTTTAATTCAAACGGGCCTAAACCAGAGAGCACAGCATTGGTTGGCCACCCAAACGAATCCAGGCAAGGTACGTCGGCGTATCCTGGTTCCCAGGGCTAGGACCTAAGGCTAGGCTGCCCAGCTGCTGCTAGGCGCAGGAGTAGGCGGCCCCCGCCCAGGCTTGCCCTCCTGCCTGGCCTCCCCAACTCCCCTGCCGTGCCGTGTTGGTTCGTCCAGTCCACCGCCCTGCAACCCCTGCTCCTGCTGAACGCCGCTGACCGCGGCCGCAAGCGCGCACCCCCACACCACGGGCAGCAAAAGCAAAACCACGCGAGCAAGCAAAAGATTTTCCGCGAAAGCCGACCTGACCTCCTGCCGCTCGGCTGCTGAAGCGGCCTCTGACATCACGCGCCGGCCGGCCGGGTCAAAACCATGGATGCACCACGCCCACTCAATTCAATCAACCCTAGAATAATATTTATGATGATGCTTCATACAAGTTATTATCATGAAACATATTCAGCCTGTTCGCTTGTTCGTTTCAAGACTTATTTTATCTTGTTTCAGCTTATTCTCTCTTACAGAACCAGCCCAAACCAGTACCAGCCCCAACCAGCGAACAGACTGATTTTGTCTACCCAAACATACAAACGTTAATAAGTATTTTCTAGATGTGTGACGACGAAAATTACATGCTAGAGTGTGTTTGGCCATAGAGCTTAATTTCATAACTAAGAACCATATCTTAATGCACCCTTTGCTAAGAAATGTTTATTATGTTAAAAAAAAGAAATGTTTAGTGTGATGGCTTTAATGGCTTCGTATTAGTGTGAATTTTTTTAGTCCTTACGCAAGAAACACAAGTGAGGTCCAGTAGATTTGTTTAGGCTAAGATTTGTTACGGAGTTCAATATCTCTCATCGGCCGTTTGATCCTTACAAGATGGTGGCGCGAAGAGGTGAAGTCGTGAAGGGCTTCAACACTCGTAGATGAGACATATTGTGGGTGCTGGATAGGCAAAGCTCCAGCCAAGTCGCTAGAGAAAGGTCGATTTGAAGTTTTGAACGGTGGCTCACATCAATCGGTTAGAACGGAGGACGAGCTAAACAGACCCAGGGGCTGTTTGGATCTCTCCATCTAATGTTTAGCCACTAAAATTTATCTAACGTCTCCAAACAAATGATCTAAAATTAGATCTAAACTTTAGCTAACCACTAAAAAGCACTTTAGTCCATTAGACCACAAAACCGAGCTAAAGTGGTCTAAGGCCAGTATCAATGGATAATTTCATAGCATTGTTTTCAAGACTACCATGTCACGTAGAATGAAATGAAACATAGATGAAACATCATCTCTCAATAAAGAGTTTTATTCTATAGTTTCATAGACATTTAATTTAATGACTCAGAGAGTTAACAATTGTATCAAAAGAGTTTTATCCCCATAAAACTTATTTCTTCTATCTCTTCTTAAAAACGTTGCCACACCATCTTATTAAAAACAAAAGAAACTCCCCCTGCGCTCCCGCGCTTAAAAGACCCCTTTGCCCCGCGAAATATCTGTTTCCCAGCTCCCTCGCAAAAAAAGCCCGCGTGAAATCCATCGGGCGTGGCATCTTCTCTTGTGTTCCTTCTATTACTAGCATTAGTGGGGCTGTTTGGCTGGTGGTTTTTGCGGCTGATTCAATAGTATTCTGTGAGAGAGAATAAGCCGTGGTACGGCTGATAAGCCGGTTGAAACCACGAGCCGAACAGGGCCAATGTGTTTGATTTCACCTCAGATTGTAGTATTCGGTCTACTTTGAATGTTGTAGAAGCATGTATAAGAGCCTATACAAATAAATAAACACAAACAAATTGCACTGCATAAATCTGTTAATTCAGGTAATCAATCAAATTGACTGATACTGCACTAAACTATAAAACGAATGCTGACGTAGGATCTATTCTTATTAATATTAAGAGAATAAAGAAATTTTCGTCTATTTTATGTATTTTTAATTTTTTTACTTTTTTTTTAGAATTACACAGTACAACGCAGACGCTCACACGCACACTCACCCCTGTGAACGCACGCACCCAAACTCTGTCCCTATGAGCATCTCAGAAGAAGAAGACTGAACTGATAAATCCTCGAGATTGATGAATTCACCCCAAGCGTCTCACTCCCGACGGGACGTCGCCTACCACTAAATGTGCAACGCCGATTTAAGATTATCAACTATATATGTTGATCACGAAAAACAGAAAGAAAAAATTTAGGGCTTGTTCGCTGGAACTTATTTCGGCTGATTTTGACTGATTCAATAGTATTCTATGAGAGAGAATAAGCTGAAACAAGCAGAAACAAGCTAAAATAAGTTCAAGCGAACAGGCTCCTAACCGCTATTTTTTTTCTTTGATAAAACCGCTAGCAACTTCTTGTACACGGTTTCTTCTTTGATAAAACCCCTATGAACGCATTAAAGTTGTGGCTGTGCAGCCAGCTGCCGCTGCTGCTACAGTGATTCACAGAGTGAGTGTGCGTGTGAGCGTCTGCGTTGTACTGTGTAATTCTAAAAAAAAAGTAAAAAAATTAAAAATACATAAAATAGACGAAAATTTCTTTATTCTCTTAATATTAATAAGAATAGATCCTACGTCAGCATTCGTTTTATAGTTTAGTGCAGTATCAGTCAATTTGATTGATTACCTGAATTAACAGATTTATGCAGTGCAATTTGTTTGTGTTTATTTATTTGTATAGGCTCTTATACATGCTTCTACAACATTCAAAGTAGACCGAATACTACAATCTGAGGTGAAATCAAACACATTGGCCCTGTTCGGCTCGTGGTTTCAACCGGCTTATCAGCCGTACCACGGCTTATTCTCTCTCACAGAATACTATTGAATCAGCCGCAAAAACCACCAGCCAAACAGCCCCACTAATGCTAGTAATAGAAGGAACACAAGAGAAGATGCCACGCCCGATGGATTTCACGCGGGCTTTTTTTGCGAGGGAGCTGGGAAACAGATATTTCGCGGGGCAAAGGGGTCTTTTAAGCGCGGGAGCGCAGGGGGAGTTTCTTTTGTTTTTAATAAGATGGTGTGGCAACGTTTTTAAGAAGAGATAGAAGAAATAAGTTTTATGGGGATAAAACTCTTTTGATACAATTGTTAACTCTCTGAGTCATTAAATTAAATGTCTATGAAACTATAGAATAAAACTCTTTATTGAGAGATGATGTTTCATCTATGTTTCATTTCATTCTACGTGACATGGTAGTCTTGAAAACAATGCTATGAAATTATCCATTGATACTGGCCTTAGACCACTTTAGCTCGGTTTTGTGGTCTAATGGACTAAAGTGCTTTTTAGTGGTTAGCTAAAGTTTAGATCTAATTTTAGATCATTTGTTTGGAGACGTTAGATAAATTTTAGTGGCTAAACATTAGATGGAGAGATCCAAACAGCCCCTGGGTCTGTTTAGCTCGTCCTCCGTTCTAACCGATTGATGTGAGCCACCGTTCAAAACTTCAAATCGACCTTTCTCTAGCGACTTGGCTGGAGCTTTGCCTATCCAGCACCCACAATATGTCTCATCTACGAGTGTTGAAGCCCTTCACGACTTCACCTCTTCGCGCCACCATCTTGTAAGGATCAAACGGCCGATGAGAGATATTGAACTCCGTAACAAATCTTAGCCTAAACAAATCTACTGGACCTCACTTGTGTTTCTTGCGTAAGGACTAAAAAAATTCACACTAATACGAAGCCATTAAAGCCATCACACTAAACATTTCTTTTTTTTAACATAATAAACATTTCTTAGCAAAGGGTGCATTAAGATATGGTTCTTAGTTATGAAATTAAGCTCTATGGCCAAACACACTCTAGCATGTAATTTTCGTCGTCACACATCTAGAAAATACTTATTAACGTTTGTATGTTTGGGTAGACAAAATCAGTCTGTTCGCTGGTTGGGGCTGGTACTGGTTTGGGCTGGTTCTGTAAGAGAGAATAAGCTGAAACAAGATAAAATAAGTCTTGAAACGAACAAGCGAACAGGCTGAATATGTTTCATGATAATAACTTGTATGAAGCATCATCATAAATATTATTCTAGGGTTGATTGAATTGAGTGGGCGTGGTGCATCCATGGTTTTGACCCGGCCGGCCGGCGCGTGATGTCAGAGGCCGCTTCAGCAGCCGAGCGGCAGGAGGTCAGGTCGGCTTTCGCGGAAAATCTTTTGCTTGCTCGCGTGGTTTTGCTTTTGCTGCCCGTGGTGTGGGGGTGCGCGCTTGCGGCCGCGGTCAGCGGCGTTCAGCAGGAGCAGGGGTTGCAGGGCGGTGGACTGGACGAACCAACACGGCACGGCAGGGGAGTTGGGGAGGCCAGGCAGGAGGGCAAGCCTGGGCGGGGGCCGCCTACTCCTGCGCCTAGCAGCAGCTGGGCAGCCTAGCCTTAGGTCCTAGCCCTGGGAACCAGGATACGCCGACGTACCTTGCCTGGATTCGTTTGGGTGGCCAACCAATGCTGTGCTCTCTGGTTTAGGCCCGTTTGAATTAAAGGATTCTTAAAGAAGTTTTAAAGAAATAAGTTCTGAATAAAAGAATTCGCATCATAGTTTTTAGAACGAAGAAAAGTAGAGTTTCTTTTTAGAGAGGAAATGAATCATAATAGTGCAAAACATAGGAGATAAAACATGCACTCTCTCTCTCACTAATGCTTGCTCATGTTCCTATGCTTGTTTCAGCTTATTCTCTCTCATAGAATACTATTGAATCAGTCAAAATCAGCCGAAATAAGTTCCAGCGAACAAGCCCTAAATTTTTTCTTTCTGTTTTTCGTGATCAACATATATAGTTGATAATCTTAAATCGGCGTTGCACATTTAGTGGTAGGCGACGTCCCGTCGGGAGTGAGACGCTTGGGGTGAATTCATCAATCTCGAGGATTTATCAGTTCAGTCTTCTTCTTCTGAGATGCTCATAGGGACAGAGTTTGGGTGCGTGCGTTCACAGGGGTGAGTGTGCGTGTGAGCGTCTGCGTTGTACTGTGTAATTCTAAAAAAAAAAGTAAAAAAATTAAAAATACATAAAATAGACGAAAATTTCTTTATTCTCTTAATATTAATAAGAATAGATCCTACGTCAGCATTCGTTTTATAGTTTAGTGCAGTATCAGTCAATTTGATTGATTACCTGAATTAACAGATTTATGCAGTGCAATTTGTTTGTGTTATTTTTAGTGCCGACAACCCCACTGTAAAAATGTCTCTATCTTCTCTTGTGTTCCTTCTATTACTAGCATTAGTGGGGCTGTTTGGCTGGTGGTTTTTGCGGCTGATTCAATAGTATTCTGTGAGAGAGAATAAGCCGTGGTACGGCTGATAAGCCGGTTGAAACCACGAGCCGAACAGGGCCAATGTGTTTGATTTCACCTCAGATTGTAGTGTTAGTGTCTTCGATTTATGATAGTCTAAAACATGGTGCTGTTCTTTTCCTCATTGTCGGAATTAATTTATTCGTCGCTAAATTGCTATTATTTCGAACACGTATTGTTCCTTCGCAGAAAAAATAGTATATACGTACTATTATTGTTATATTACTCGGGAGTTGGAAAATAAATCGATCAATGATCAGTTTTAAAAAAAAACAGAGAAATGAAAAGGAAAACACGGAATGGGATACACATGAATAGATACTTTGAGCTGTTTGAAATGGAGGAATAAAAGCATATATGAACATGAGCAAAAAAAAAAGCATAGGAACATGAGCAAGCATTAGTGAGAGAGAGAGTGCATGTTTTATCTCCTATGTTTTGCACTATTATGATTCATTTCCTCTCTAAAAAGAAACTCTACTTTTCTTCGTTCTAAAAACTATGATGCGAATTCTTTTATTCAGAACTTATTTCTTTAAAACTTCTTTAAGAATCCTTTAATTCAAACGGGCCTAAACCAGAGAGCACAGCATTGGTTGGCCACCCAAACGAATCCAGGCAAGGTACGTCGGCGTATCCTGGTTCCCAGGGCTAGGACCTAAGGCTAGGCTGCCCAGCTGCTGCTAGGCGCAGGAGTAGGCGGCCCCCGCCCAGGCTTGCCCTCCTGCCTGGCCTCCCCAACTCCCCTGCCGTGCCGTGTTGGTTCGTCCAGTCCACCGCCCTGCAACCCCTGCTCCTGCTGAACGCCGCTGACCGCGGCCGCAAGCGCGCACCCCCACACCACGGGCAGCAAAAGCAAAACCACGCGAGCAAGCAAAAGATTTTCCGCGAAAGCCGACCTGACCTCCTGCCGCTCGGCTGCTGAAGCGGCCTCTGACATCACGCGCCGGCCGGCCGGGTCAAAACCATGGATGCACCACGCCCACTCAATTCAATCAACCCTAGAATAATATTTATGATGATGCTTCATACAAGTTATTATCATGAAACATATTCAGCCTGTTCGCTTGTTCGTTTCAAGACTTATTTTATCTTGTTTCAGCTTATTCTCTCTTACAGAACCAGCCCAAACCAGTACCAGCCCCAACCAGCGAACAGACTGATTTTGTCTACCCAAACATACAAACGTTAATAAGTATTTTCTAGATGTGTGACGACGAAAATTACATGCTAGAGTGTGTTTGGCCATAGAGCTTAATTTCATAACTAAGAACCATATCTTAATGCACCCTTTGCTAAGAAATGTTTATTATGTTAAAAAAAAGAAATGTTTAGTGTGATGGCTTTAATGGCTTCGTATTAGTGTGAATTTTTTTAGTCCTTACGCAAGAAACACAAGTGAGGTCCAGTAGATTTGTTTAGGCTAAGATTTGTTACGGAGTTCAATATCTCTCATCGGCCGTTTGATCCTTACAAGATGGTGGCGCGAAGAGGTGAAGTCGTGAAGGGCTTCAACACTCGTAGATGAGACATATTGTGGGTGCTGGATAGGCAAAGCTCCAGCCAAGTCGCTAGAGAAAGGTCGATTTGAAGTTTTGAACGGTGGCTCACATCAATCGGTTAGAACGGAGGACGAGCTAAACAGACCCAGGGGCTGTTTGGATCTCTCCATCTAATGTTTAGCCACTAAAATTTATCTAACGTCTCCAAACAAATGATCTAAAATTAGATCTAAACTTTAGCTAACCACTAAAAAGCACTTTAGTCCATTAGACCACAAAACCGAGCTAAAGTGGTCTAAGGCCAGTATCAATGGATAATTTCATAGCATTGTTTTCAAGACTACCATGTCACGTAGAATGAAATGAAACATAGATGAAACATCATCTCTCAATAAAGAGTTTTATTCTATAGTTTCATAGACATTTAATTTAATGACTCAGAGAGTTAACAATTGTATCAAAAGAGTTTTATCCCCATAAAACTTATTTCTTCTATCTCTTCTTAAAAACGTTGCCACACCATCTTATTAAAAACAAAAGAAACTCCCCCTGCGCTCCCGCGCTTAAAAGACCCCTTTGCCCCGCGAAATATCTGTTTCCCAGCTCCCTCGCAAAAAAAGCCCGCGTGAAATCCATCGGGCGTGGCATCTTCTCTTGTGTTCCTTCTATTACTAGCATTAGTGGGGCTGTTTGGCTGGTGGTTTTTGCGGCTGATTCAATAGTATTCTGTGAGAGAGAATAAGCCGTGGTACGGCTGATAAGCCGGTTGAAACCACGAGCCGAACAGGGCCAATGTGTTTGATTTCACCTCAGATTGTAGTATTCGGTCTACTTTGAATGTTGTAGAAGCATGTATAAGAGCCTATACAAATAAATAAACACAAACAAATTGCACTGCATAAATCTGTTAATTCAGGTAATCAATCAAATTGACTGATACTGCACTAAACTATAAAACGAATGCTGACGTAGGATCTATTCTTATTAATATTAAGAGAATAAAGAAATTTTCGTCTATTTTATGTATTTTTAATTTTTTTACTTTTTTTTTTAGAATTACACAGTACAACGCAGACGCTCACACGCACACTCACCCCTGTGAACGCACGCACCCAAACTCTGTCCCTATGAGCATCTCAGAAGAAGAAGACTGAACTGATAAATCCTCGAGATTGATGAATTCACCCCAAGCGTCTCACTCCCGACGGGACGTCGCCTACCACTAAATGTGCAACGCCGATTTAAGATTATCAACTATATATGTTGATCACGAAAAACAGAAAGAAAAAATTTAGGGCTTGTTCGCTGGAACTTATTTCGGCTGATTTTGACTGATTCAATAGTATTCTATGAGAGAGAATAAGCTGAAACAAGCAGAAACAAGCTAAAATAAGTTCAAGCGAACAGGCTCCTAACCGCTATTTTTTTTCTTTGATAAAACCGCTAGCAACTTCTTGTACACGGTTTCTTCTTTGATAAAACCCCTATGAACGCATTAAAGTTGTGGCTGTGCAGCCAGCTGCCGCTGCTGCTACAGTGATTCACAGAGTGAGGAAAAGCCAAAGCTGCAGGCGCAGCGGCTGCTTTCCTGCAGCCGAACACTTTCGATCTTTGATAAAACTGCTACTATTAGTTTCGTATCTCTTCTTTCTCTCTCCACACGGTTTCTTCTTCTTTTTTTTCTTACCACAATATTACTACTCAGGCCTTGTTTAGTTCCCACTCAAAAACTTCATATCCTATCACATCGAATCTTGCGTCATATGCATGGAGTATTAAATATAGACAAAATAAAAAACTAATTGCACAGTTTACGTGTAAATTGCGAGACGAATCTTTTAAGCCTAATTAATCTATGATTATACACTAATTATTATAGTTACACGTGTACTACAGTACCAAAAATTTTACTTGACAGCAACTCAACAAGGCCTCACTTCGCTGAACCGTTTCTACAGAGTACCACTGCTCGGTTCGAAACTACCAGATATTTTTACTGCCCCATTATCCGAATATTTCGGAATATTAATAGTTAAATGCAGATTTGCATGTGCCTCAGTCACAGCTAGATCAAGACCGTGTTTAGATCACTTCAAAATTCCAAAACTTTACAAGATTTTCTGTCACATCGAATCTTTAGACGTATGCATGGAGTATTAAATGTAGGTAAAAAAAATAACTAATTGCACAGTTTTCTGTAAATCACGAGACGAATCTTTTGAGCTTAGTTAGACCATGATTGGACACTAATTGTCAAATACAAACGAAAGTGGTACAGTATCCAAATTCCAAAACTTTTTGCATCTAAACAAGCCCAAATAGTCTGTGTCCTGAGAATGACAAGGACTTGTGGAGACTAATGATACTGAATCGGATGCCGCCGCCATGCATTAAGGCCCAGTGCCCAGTGCTAGATTATGTTAATACAGAGTCTTATCCTCGACGAGTATAGAGGGCCCTGTTCGCTTGTCTTATTTTCGGCTTGTTTCAGTTTATTCCAGCTTATTCTTTCTCACAGAACACTATTGAATCAACCGAAATCAGCCGGCTTGTATGCCAGCCGAAATCGTCTATTACTTAAAAAATTAGTAGTTAAATTTGATATAAATCTAATAAAATGCAAACACTCGCATTAAGTTGTGAACTTCAACTCAGATAAATAGATTATGCCATAATAAATAACTTAAACGGATAACATACACTCAGTTCACGACCACTAGTGTTACGATTTACGAGGGAGCAGTAGAGGAAGGATTGTTTGAGTTGAGTGGGCGTCGTGGGTTCGTGGCATGACATTGACATCCATGACCATGATCCATGGTTTTGACCACCCGGCCGCCCGCCCGCCCGTGCCGAGGACGTGGCGGCTGGGTCTCGGCGGTTTCTGCGAGCATCGGCGGGGAAGATGCCACGCCCGATGGATTTCACGCGGGCTTTTTTTGCGAGGGAGCTGGGAAACAGATATTTCGCGGGGCAAAGGGGTCTTTTAAGCGCGGGAGCGCAGGGGGAGTTTCTTTTGTTTTTAATAAGATGGTGTGGCAACGTTTTTAAGAAGAGATAGAAGAAATAAGTTTTATGGGGATAAAACTCTTTTGATACAATTGTTAACTCTCTGAGTCATTAAATTAAATGTCTATGAAACTATAGAATAAAACTCTTTATTGAGAGATGATGTTTCATCTATGTTTCATTTCATTCTACGTGACATGGTAGTCTTGAAAACAATGCTATGAAATTATCCATTGATACTGGCCTTAGACCACTTTAGCTCGGTTTTGTGGTCTAATGGACTAAAGTGCTTTTTAGTGGTTAGCTAAAGTTTAGATCTAATTTTAGATCATTTGTTTGGAGACGTTAGATAAATTTTAGTGGCTAAACATTAGATGGAGAGATCCAAACAGCCCCTGGGTCTGTTTAGCTCGTCCTCCGTTCTAACCGATTGATGTGAGCCACCGTTCAAAACTTCAAATCGACCTTTCTCTAGCGACTTGGCTGGAGCTTTGCCTATCCAGCACCCACAATATGTCTCATCTACGAGTGTTGAAGCCCTTCACGACTTCACCTCTTCGCGCCACCATCTTGTAAGGATCAAACGGCCGATGAGAGATATTGAACTCCGTAACAAATCTTAGCCTAAACAAATCTACTGGACCTCACTTGTGTTTCTTGCGTAAGGACTAAAAAAATTCACACTAATACGAAGCCATTAAAGCCATCACACTAAACATTTCTTTTTTTTAACATAATAAACATTTCTTAGCAAAGGGTGTATTAAGATATGGTTCTTAGTTATGAAATTAAGCTCTATGGCCAAACACACTCTAGCATGTAATTTTCGTCGTCACACATCTAGAAAATACTTATTAACGTTTGTATGTTTGGGTAGACAAAATCAGTCTGTTCGCTGGTTGGGGCTGGTACTGGTTTGGGCTGGTTCTGTAAGAGAGAATAAGCTGAAACAAGATAAAATAAGTCTTGAAACGAACAAGCGAACAGGCTGAATATGTTTCATGATAATAACTTGTATGAAGCATCATCATAAATATTATTCTAGGGTTGATTGAATTGAGTGGCGTGGTGCATCCATGGTTTTGACCCGGCCGGCCGGCGCGTGATGTCAGAGGCCGCTTCAGCAGCCGAGCGGCAGGAGGTCAGGTCGGCTTTCGCGGAAAATCTTTTGCTTGCTCGCGTGGTTTTGCTTTTGCTGCCCGTGGTGTGGGGGTGCGCGCTTGCGGCCGCGGTCAGCGGCGTTCAGCAGGAGCAGGGGTTGCAGGGCGGTGGACTGGACGAACCAACACGGCACGGCAGGGGAGTTGGGGAGGCCAGGCAGGAGGGCAAGCCTGGGCGGGGGCCGCCTACTCCTGCGCCTAGCAGCAGCTGGGCAGCCTAGCCTTAGGTCCTAGCCCTGGGAACCAGGATACGCCGACGTACCTTGCCTGGATTCGTTTGGGTGGCCAACCAATGCTGTGCTCTCTGGTTTAGGCCCGTTTGAATTAAAGGATTCTTAAAGAAGTTTTAAAGAAATAAGTTCTGAATAAAAGAATTCGCATCATAGTTTTTAGAACGAAGAAAAGTAGAGTTTCTTTTTAGAGAGGAAATGAATCATAATAGTGCAAAACATAGGAGATAAAACATGCACTCTCTCTCTCACTAATGCTTGCTCATGTTCCTATGCTTTTTTTTTTTGCTCATGTTCATATATGCTTTTATTCCTCCATTTCAAACAGCTCAAAGTATCTATTCATGTGTATCCCATTCCGTGTTTTCCTTTTCATTTCTCTGTTTTTTTTTAAAACTGATCATTGATCGATTTATTTTCCAACTCCCGAGTAATATAACAATAATAGTACGTATATACTATTTTTTCTGCGAAGGAACAATACGTGTTCGAAATAATAGCAATTTAGCGACGAATAAATTAATTCCGACAATGAGGAAAAGAACAGCACCATGTTTTAGACTATCATAAATCGAAGACACTAACACTACAATCTGAGGTGAAATCAAACACATTGGCCCTGTTCGGCTCGTGGTTTCAACCGCTTATCAGCCGTACCACGGCTTATTCTCTCTCACAGAATACTATTGAATCAGCCGCAAAAACCACCAGCCAAACAGCCCCACTAATGCTAGTAATAGAAGGAACACAAGAGAAGATAGAGACATTTTTACAGTGGGGTTGTCGGCACTAAAATAACACAAAAGTAGACGAAGCAGACCGTCGATGAAGACCCGAGAACACCGGCGTAGAGGAAGAAGACATTCAATGAGCAGTCGTGACGACGCTTCCTAAAAACCTGATACGACCCCTACCCCGTGCAGAGACACGAGGGGACGTAGGCTTCGGAGACCTGCTCTCCTGACCCGATGACATGTCGGCGGCGGGATGGGGAAGATGGAGGCGGCGCAGTACTATGGCACGAGGAAGAGGTGAATTGTGTATGCACTGAGGACGATGTCTCGTCCCAATATATACACACGTCACAACTAAGGTAAGTAATTAGCTGCGTAATCATAGCATTAAGATGATTGACCCGCAATTAGAGCAATCATCATTAATACGAGAATAATTGCTTACCAAAATAGGCCAGTGCAAAGCCGCACATGCATGCAAAAATATAGAGTAGCAAAAAGAAGCCGCGCACCCGCAAGGATGAGGCGAGAATTTGCTGGACCATTCACGCACATGTCGTGCGCCCACGCCCGTGCTTCCTTTTTTTATCAATAGCTTCAACTAGTTAGAGACAACTCAATTATTTAAGTTGGCCCTACTCCTTCTAGAGTAGCAATATGGGACTAAAGTCCCCCACCATACTATGCATGTGTGAATAGGTCTTTAGGATTTATTTAGAATTATTATTTGGCCTAGCCTAGGTGGCAAATGCAATACCAGCACATGGCACTGGCAGGCACAGCCAGCAGCCTTTCCCTGGTCTGGCCCGGATAGCCGCGCAGAAACCTTTCAGTTCCTGGAGAAAAAAAAAGAGATAGAGCAGCACACTAATGACTCTGTTTGCTGAAGGTTATCTATTTTTCAACTATACAATAATATTTTTCTCTCGTAACAAATAAGTCACAGTTAAAATAAGTTCTGCAAAACATAACCACTGCTACCGCTAGGCCTGGCATTTATTGTACGTAGCGTACTAGGACCCGACGACATCGATACGAGCCTAGTAGTATGGTACAAGTGCACCTTACGGTACTTATCTTAGCAGCGGTGGTAGTATTAGTAGGCCAGTCCAAATAATAATTCTAAATAAATCCTAAAGACCTATTCACACATGCATAGTATGGTGGGGGACTTTAGTCCCATATTGCTACTCTAGAAGGAGTAGGGCCAACTTAAATAATTGAGTTGTCTCTAACTAGTTGAAGCTATTGATAAAAAAAGGAAGCACGGGCGTGGGCGCACGACATGTGCGTGAATGGTCCAGCAAATTCTCGCCTCATCCTTGCGGGTGCGCGGCTTCTTTTTGCTACTCTATATTTTTGCATGCATGTGCGGCTTTGCACTGGCCTATTTTGGTAAGCAATTATTCTCGTATTAATGATGATTGCTCTAATTGCGGGTCAATCATCTTAATGCTATGATTACGCAGCTAATTACTTACCTTAGTTGTGACGTGTGTATATATTGGGACGAGACATCGTCCTCAGTGCATACACAATTCACCTCTTCCTCGTGCCATAGTACTGCGCCGCCTCCATCTTCCCCATCCCGCCGCCGACATGTCATCGGGTCAGGAGAGCAGGTCTCCGAAGCCTACGTCCCCTCGTGTCTCTGCACGGGGTAGGGGTCGTATCAGGTTTTTAGGAAGCGTCGTCACGACTGCTCATTGAATGTCTTCTTCCTCTACGCCGGTGTTCTCGGGTCTTCATCGACGGTCTGCTTCGTCTACTTTTGTGTTATTTTTAGTGCCGACAACCCCACTGTAAAAATGTCTCTATCTTCTCTTGTGTTCCTTCTATTACTAGCATTAGTGGGGCTGTTTGGCTGGTGGTTTTTGCGGCTGATTCAATAGTATTCTGTGAGAGAGAATAAGCCGTGGTACGGCTGATAAGCCGGTTGAAACCACGAGCCGAACAGGGCCAATGTGTTTGATTTCACCTCAGATTGTAGTGTTAGTGTCTTCGATTTATGATAGTCTAAAACATGGTGCTGTTCTTTTCCTCATTGTCGGAATTAATTTATTCGTCGCTAAATTGCTATTATTTCGAACACGTATTGTTCCTTCGCAGAAAAAATAGTATATACGTACTATTATTGTTATATTACTCGGGAGTTGGAAAATAAATCGATCAATGATCAGTTTTAAAAAAAAACAGAGAAATGAAAAGGAAAACACGGAATGGGATACACATGAATAGATACTTTGAGCTGTTTGAAATGGAGGAATAAAAGCATATATGAACATGAGCAAAAAAAAAAGCATAGGAACATGAGCAAGCATTAGTGAGAGAGAGAGTGCATGTTTATCTCCTATGTTTTGCACTATTATGATTCATTTCCTCTCTAAAAAGAAACTCTACTTTTCTTCGTTCTAAAAACTATGATGCGAATTCTTTTATTCAGAACTTATTTCTTTAAAACTTCTTTAAGAATCCTTTAATTCAAACGGGCCTAAACCAGAGAGCACAGCATTGGTTGGCCACCCAAACGAATCCAGGCAAGGTACGTCGGCGTATCCTGGTTCCCAGGGCTAGGACCTAAGGCTAGGCTGCCCAGCTGCTGCTAGGCGCAGGAGTAGGCGGCCCCCGCCCAGGCTTGCCCTCCTGCCTGGCCTCCCCAACTCCCCTGCCGTGCCGTGTTGGTTCGTCCAGTCCACCGCCCTGCAACCCCTGCTCCTGCTGAACGCCGCTGACCGCGGCCGCAAGCGCGCACCCCCACACCACGGGCAGCAAAAGCAAAACCACGCGAGCAAGCAAAAGATTTTCCGCGAAAGCCGACCTGACCTCCTGCCGCTCGGCTGCTGAAGCGGCCTCTGACATCACGCGCCGGCCGGCCGGGTCAAAACCATGGATGCACCACGCCCACTCAATTCAATCAACCTAGAATAATATTTATGATGATGCTTCATACAAGTTATTATCATGAAACATATTCAGCCTGTTCGCTTGTTCGTTTCAAGACTTATTTTATCTTGTTTCAGCTTATTCTCTCTTACAGAACCAGCCCAAACCAGTACCAGCCCCAACCAGCGAACAGACTGATTTTGTCTACCCAAACATACAAACGTTAATAAGTATTTTCTAGATGTGTGACGACGAAAATTACATGCTAGAGTGTGTTTGGCCATAGAGCTTAATTTCATAACTAAGAACCATATCTTAATGCACCCTTTGCTAAGAAATGTTTATTATGTTAAAAAAAAGAAATGTTTAGTGTGATGGCTTTAATGGCTTCGTATTAGTGTGAATTTTTTTAGTCCTTACGCAAGAAACACAAGTGAGGTCCAGTAGATTTGTTTAGGCTAAGATTTGTTACGGAGTTCAATATCTCTCATCGGCCGTTTGATCCTTACAAGATGGTGGCGCGAAGAGGTGAAGTCGTGAAGGGCTTCAACACTCGTAGATGAGACATATTGTGGGTGCTGGATAGGCAAAGCTCCAGCCAAGTCGCTAGAGAAAGGTCGATTTGAAGTTTTGAACGGTGGCTCACATCAATCGGTTAGAACGGAGGACGAGCTAAACAGACCCAGGGGCTGTTTGGATCTCTCCATCTAATGTTTAGCCACTAAAATTTATCTAACGTCTCCAAACAAATGATCTAAAATTAGATCTAAACTTTAGCTAACCACTAAAAAGCACTTTAGTCCATTAGACCACAAAACCGAGCTAAAGTGGTCTAAGGCCAGTATCAATGGATAATTTCATAGCATTGTTTTCAAGACTACCATGTCACGTAGAATGAAATGAAACATAGATGAAACATCATCTCTCAATAAAGAGTTTTATTCTATAGTTTCATAGACATTTAATTTAATGACTCAGAGAGTTAACAATTGTATCAAAAGAGTTTTATCCCCATAAAACTTATTTCTTCTATCTCTTCTTAAAAACGTTGCCACACCATCTTATTAAAAACAAAAGAAACTCCCCCTGCGCTCCCGCGCTTAAAAGACCCCTTTGCCCCGCGAAATATCTGTTTCCCAGCTCCCTCGCAAAAAAAGCCCGCGTGAAATCCATCGGGCGTGGCATCTTCCCCGCCGATGCTCGCAGAAACCGCCGAGACCCAGCCGCCACGTCCTCGGCACGGGCGGGCGGGCGGCCGGGTGGTCAAAACCATGGATCATGGTCATGGATGTCAATGTCATGCCACGAACCCACGACGCCCACTCAACTCAAACAATCCTTCCTCTACTGCTCCCTCGTAAATCGTAACACTAGTGGTCGTGAACTGAGTGTATGTTATCCGTTTAAGTTATTTATTATGGCATAATCTATTTATCTGAGTTGAAGTTCACAACTTAATGCGAGTGTTTGCATTTTATTAGATTTATATCAAATTTAACTACTAATTTTTTAAGTAATAGACGATTTCGGCTGGCATACAAGCCGGCTGATTTCGGTTGATTCAATAGTGTTCTGTGAGAAAGAATAAGCTGGAATAAACTGAAACAAGCCGAAAATAAGACAAGCGAACAGGGCCCTCTATACTCGTCGAGGATAAGACTCTGTATTAACATAATCTAGCACTGGGCACTGGGCCTTAATGCATGGCGGCGGCATCCGATTCAGTATCATTAGTCTCCACAAGTCCTTGTCATTCTCAGGACACAGACTATTTGGGCCTTGTTTAGATGCAAAAAGTTTTGGAATTTGGATACTGTACCACTTTCGTTTGTATTTGACAATTAGTGTCCAATCATGGTCTAACTAAGCTCAAAAGATTCGTCTCGTGATTTACAGAAAACTGTGCAATTAGTTATTTTTTTTACCTACATTTAATACTCCATGCATACGTCTAAAGATTCGATGTGACAGAAAATCTTGTAAAGTTTTGGAATTTTGAAGTGATCTAAACACGGTCTTGATCTAGCTGTGACTGAGGCACATGCAAATCTGCATTTAACTATTAATATTCCGAAATATTCGGATAATGGGGCAGTAAAAATATCTGGTAGTTTCGAACCGAGCAGTGGTACTCTGTAGAAACGGTTCAGCGAAGTGAGGCCTTGTTGAGTTGCTGTCAAGTAAAATTTTTGGTACTGTAGTACACGTGTAACTATAATAATTAGTGTATAATCATAGATTAATTAGGCTTAAAAGATTCGTCTCGCAATTTACACGTAAACTGTGCAATTAGTTTTTTATTTTGTCTATATTTAATACTCCATGCATATGACGCAAGATTCGATGTGATAGGATATGAAGTTTTTGAGTGGGAACTAAACAAGGCCTGAGTAGTAATATTGTGGTAAGAAAAAAAAGAAGAAGAAACCGTGTGGAGAGAGAAAGAAGAGATACGAAACTAATAGTAGCAGTTTTATCAAAGATCGAAAGTGTTCGGCTGCAGGAAAGCAGCCGCTGCGCCTGCAGCTTTGGCTTTTCCTCACTCTGTGAATCACTGTAGCAGCAGCGGCAGCTGGCTGCACAGCCACAACTTTAATGCGTTCATAGGGTTTTATCAAAGAAGAAACCGTGTACAAGAAGTTGCTAGCGGTTTTATCAAAGAAAAAAATAGCGGTTAGGAGCCTGTTCGCTTGAACTTATTTTAGCTTGTTTCTGCTTGTTTCAGCTTATTCTCTCTCATAGAATACTATTGAATCAGTCAAAATCAGCCGAAATAAGTTCCAGCGAACAAGCCCTAAATTTTTTCTTTCTGTTTTTCGTGATCAACATATATAGTTGATAATCTTAAATCGGCGTTGCACATTTAGTGGTAGGCGACGTCCCGTCGGGAGTGAGACGCTTGGGGTGAATTCATCAATCTCGAGGATTTATCAGTTCAGTCTTCTTCTTCTGAGATGCTCATAGGGACAGAGTTTGGGTGCGTGCGTTCACAGGGGTGAGTGTGCGTGTGAGCGTCTGCGTTGTACTGTGTAATTCTAAAAAAAAAAGTAAAAAAATTAAAAATACATAAAATAGACGAAAATTTCTTTATTCTCTTAATATTAATAAGAATAGATCCTACGTCAGCATTCGTTTTATAGTTTAGTGCAGTATCAGTCAATTTGATTGATTACCTGAATTAACAGATTTATGCAGTGCAATTTGTTTGTGTTTATTTATTTGTATAGGCTCTTATACATGCTTCTACAACATTCAAAGTAGACCGAATACTACATTATCTGACGTGCCAGATTTAATTGCATTAGACAATGTAGGTTTACATAAGTCGCTACGCACACAAAAACAAAATACTCTCAGCTTTATTACTTCTACTAGTATGACTACATGCAACAAAATATAAAGAACCAAATACAATTTTATTAAATACAATTTGTTTATATATAGAACAACTAGTTTTCAGGACGCTGCAAATATTTACTTTGGATAAATGTCAATACATAACTTTACTGCAAGCATTTTCCATCACGCCTCCGCTCTGGCGGCGGCCTCCTACTTTGCTCCACCTTTTTTCCTTCTGCTTTTCCTCCTCTCATCTCATTATTGCGCTCCCACCCTTCCGCCGCTCTCGCGTCGGGACCCGGGACTCCTCTCGTACCCATTGGAGGCCGTCGAGGTCGAGACTTCAGTTATCGCATTGACGTCGGTAAACTCCTCGCCCTCCTCGCGATCGTCCTGTTCGTTCGTCTTGCACGGTTGCCTTCTCCTCTCTTATCTCGCCGGTGCAATCGCTGGCGGTTACGGGGCGAGTGTTTAGGGTTAACGGTAAAACATCGCAGTGCGGATTGCCTCCAAGGTGGGATCTTGGCTTTTCATCCTGTTCGCTCCAGTTCTTTGCACTTTTTTCCGCATCTTCTTTTAAAGATTTTGAGAGCGCTAGTACTTATATTTAGGCCTCGTTTAGATGCAAAAATATTTGGAATTTTGAACTGTAGCACTTTCGTTTGTATTTGACAATTAGTGTCCAATCATAGTCTAACTAGGCTCAAAAGATTCGTCTCGTGATTTACAGATAAACTGTGCAATTAGTTATTTTTTTACCTACATTTAATACTCCATGCATGAGTCCAAAGATTCGATGTGACAGAGAATCTTGTAAAGTTTTGGAATTTTGAAGGAAACTAAACAAGGCCAATGAAGATTCGAATCCTTTGCATTATTTCTACCTTTTATTTATTGCGCTTTTAAATTGAGTTTTTTTTTGCTTCCCTTTTTATACCCCGTAAAATCGCCGCTACTACTACTCCTACTTGATTTCTCTCTGTTAATGTGCATGTGCATTTATTTGCACCATCGATTACTGCTTTGGGGTTTTGGTCCTCATGTCTGGAGTTTGACTGGTGTCACGTGAACAGCATCGCCTACCTGATCATCGTGTGAATTGTGATGTTCTATGGATCTCAGATTAATCTGTGACGCCGACGACCTGAGGCCAGGGCGAACTCCACACATCCACACCGGCTGCGGAGAAATTTCAATATTTGACCCTCAGTTCGCACTCCCCTCTAGATTTGACACCTAATTCGCAAGCCTTTCAAAATATAACCCTGGACACACCAATTCTTTGAATCTGAGGGATTTCTCTCTTTTGCTCTCCTTTTCTAATTCCAATATATCCTGAGCACTGTTACAGGTATAGGAAAAGACATTTCTGCCCTTCCCTATAAAAAAAATCTAGATGTCCCTCAGGCCCTATGCCCGCTCCCTCTCGGTCCTGTACGGACGTGCCCGCTCCCTGAGAGGGATCTTAGGGTCCCTTCCCCAACTATACAGATTGTAACATATATTTGATCAAAATTTTAGTAAACAAAGTACAAATTATAATCAATTTTTAGGATAGAGAAAATAACAATTCAGATAATTTAAGAGTACAAGTTCACTGACAATAACCATCCATACATAAGAGATTGTCTAAACAAAATAGCCATCCACACATGAGAGGTTCACTAGACAAAATAACCATCTAGACATAAGTTCACATAGACAAAAGAACCATCCATCCTAGGAATGCAAAACCACACAACAGACTCATAACATGGTTCTAGAATTATTCAAGCATCGTTCTTTTTCCCCTTCCTTGGAGTGAGCTTTTTCTTAAGACCCAGGCGCTTTCTTGGAGTGCTCACAGCATTACTTGCCCCTTCTCCAGTTTGACTGAAAAATGGAATGGTTCAGTAGATGAACAAAGGTAAGTATATACATGTTTAATTGGGCTTCTATTGAATCATTTTACCTTCTTGTCACAGCTCTGGGGTTTGTAGTGATCTGATTTGTCCCTCCATGTTCCACCATTGTTATTTGCATTTGGCTAAAAATAAGACTACAAGTTTAGCTCAAAATAAGAGATTGTACAGATCCAAGTAAATGATCAGTTCATAGAATGTCACCTTCTTGTAACAGGTCCAGGGCTAGTGTTTATTTGAGTTGCCATGGTTGATGCCACAGGTCCAGGACTATTATTCACTGGATTTGCTTGCACATTAACCTTCTGCCTTTTGGATGGACTTGGAGCTGCATCATCTTTCTTACAACTAGCCGGCCTACCTGCCTTCCCTTTCTTGGCCCGACTTTTCCTGTAAATGTAAAATTGAGATAAGTTAAAAACATGAAGCTCGGAATTCATCCATACTAGCATATATGGTTCCAACTTTCATTGGAGGGTTTTCTTTGTCATAGAACATAGAATCCTCACCAGGTACACGATCATCAACCAACAACTCTCCCTCCTGTAGCTCCAGATCATCAACATTAAGTTCATTCTCCTTTTCAGCAGCCATCCTTGCTTGCTCAGCTCTCTCATCCTCTGCTCTAAGCCCAACAAACTCATACATTGCTTCCTCATCCATCACAGAGAGTGCAGCCCCAATCTGATCTTCTGTAAGAGGAGTTATCTCCAAACTGTCCCAATCAATTAGAGGAGAAACAACTGCCTCATTGTTGCAATCCCCTTGTCCAGCGGCATTTTCATGCCCCACATTGCTCACTGCAACCTCTGTAACAGCTGAGTTGGAAAACACTTCTGCGGGTTTGTCCACAATATCAACAAACAAGAACAATTTCTTATCATC
>JAHUYU010000344.1:0-21962 GCA_030439765.1 Tripidium arundinaceum
TAATATGGGTATTTATTTTGATTCTAACAATATATGCCAAACAACGAGTTTCTTTTTAAGAGTGAATTGCAGGACATCATGGATGGACTGTCTACAGAGTTTGCACAACGAGTGCTTAGTTCTCAAATGGAGAAGGCGAAGCAAAACCAGTTCAACATCTTGTTTTAAACATACTTTGTTGTGAATGAATGGCGTTGTCGTGTTATGATTGACGGCGAGACTTGCAACAACCTTGCAAGCTTAGAGATGGTTGAGAAGCTTGGTCTGACCACAAAGCCACATCCACGTCCATAGTATGTCCAATGGGTAAATTCTTGAGATAAGATAGAGGTAACTGAAATTGCACGCATTGAGTTTTTCCTTGGTCCTTATAAGGATAGTGTTGAATTTGATATAGTACCTATGCAATCATGTCAATTGTTATTTGGTAAACCATGGATATCTAAAAATAATATTGTGCACCATACAATTACTAATAAATATTTATTCAAATATAATGGTACAAAAATTACACATTATACCTATGACTATTGCTCAAATTTTAAGGGGAGATCTCCTAAGGGCTGAGAGGAGGAAGAATGAGCCTTTTAGAAAAGAATGGGTTATTTCAAATGTTACAATACCTTCATCTAGATCTGAATTTTTACAAAATGAAGATTTTACTTTGCCACTTGTTGGAACTAATATTTTGCAGCATGTATCAAAAAGCGAGGACAAGGTGACTGAGAAAGAACAGGTAAATGTATCAGATAATAGCTCTCTTGTTGTAATGAATTTCCCACCAATGATGCTAATAATCCTATATTAAAACCTTCTATTGATTTACCTTTGTCACATGGCGAATGTTCTACTGATCTTTGTGATAAACAAGAGTTGTGTGATAGTGGTATGATTATTCATGTGCAACAACCAGTGAATGAGAATGTTACAATACCTTCATCTAGATCTGAATTTTTACAAAATGAAGATTTTACTTTGCCACTTGTTGGAACTAATATTTTGCAGCATGTATCAAAAAGCGAGGACAAGGTGACTGAGAAAGAACAGGTAAATGTATCAGATAATAGCTCTCTTGTTGTAATGAATTTCCCACCAATGATGCTAATAATCCTATATTAAAACCTTCTATTGATTTACCTTTGTCACATGGCGAATGTTCTACTGATCTTTGTGATAAACAAGAGTTGTGTGATAGTGGTATGATTATTCATGTGCAACAACCAGTGAATGAGAATGATTCTTTTGTTTTGGAACAAAATACTTGTGCTAAAAATAAACAATTGCTTCCAATTGCCACTGAACAAGATGAACTAAAATTGTTGACTTCTTTAAATACTTTAGGATATATTGAGTTTGAAACACTGTGTGCTCTGAGTAGTTTGGAGGAGAAATTTTTTATGTGATGAATTACCATGGTTGTCTACATGTATATATCAATTTATTGGCAAATATAATTATAAAGGAGAATATATGGTACAACGAGTTTATATTTGTTCAAATCTAAAATCTTATTTTTCTGTGCATCAATATGACCAATCGAAGGGCTGCATTAGATATAATCATGTAATGTCGAGATCCCCAAGTTTTGTTATAAAGAAACAGACTAAATTTCAAGAAGGGGAGCAATGTTGGCTACTACCTACAACCTGCCCTCCAACGAAGCTCAAACCGAGGACGGTTTGTTGTCAAGAAGGGGAGGATGATGAGGACATGACACCTTCGGATACAAACATTGATGATAAGGTGAGCTCGTTCCTACATTTGCACAGTGATTTTTGGTATAAATCACCAGATTCCGTAGGATGGATGGAAGTGCTATTCCAAAGAGTGTCATAGTTTAGTTCAAGAGTATGATATTTGTCTTTCAAGCTTGTGAGGCTTTCTTGAACCAAACTATGTTCATTCTTTAGACTAGCTAAAGAGTCATTAAGCAAAGAATGTTCCTTAGTCAAACGTTCATATGAATCTTTGGCTAAAGACAATTCTATGTTTAACTTCTCAACCTCCTCCCTTTCCTTGGAAAGGCATGCTTTAAGTCCAAGGTTCTTCTCCCTTTCTGCTAGGAGCAATTCCTCTTGCGACTCGATGCATGCTTCCCGCTTCTCTAGCTTATGAATTAGCTTTATTATTTGAGAGCCGGCCGATTTGCCAAATTTCTTTATCATGTTGTTTGCAAGTTCATCATCATTCTCATCACAACTACTACATTCATTACTAGAATGAGTCGGAGAGTTATGTGGTACCTTCTCCCCCCTTTCCCATAAGGCAAGTTGGAGTGTAGTAGTCATCGTCGGTGATATTTTCAAAGAGACTATATGATGAAGATAAGTCGTCGAAGAGTGATGGTGACGAGGAACAGTCAATGATGAGCTTGGGTGGAGAGGAGGAAGTCTCTTGAATAGCAATCATTGCTACTCCCTTCTTCTTCTCCTTGTCTTTGTCATTTGAATCATCACTTTCATCGTTCAATTCTCATTCTTCACCAAGATGTGCTTCACCTCTCTTCTTGTTCTTATGCTTCTTGTCATCATCTTTGTTGTGCTTGTGCTTCTTATTCTCTTTTGGACAAGCGGCAATGAAGTGACCAATTTCTCCACAACCATAACAAAACCTTTTCTTGTATGGCTTGCCTCCACTTCTCTTCCTTTTCTTCTTCTTTTTTAAGTACTTTCTATAGTTTCTAACCAAGAGTGCTTCTTCCTCATCAAAATCTTCTTCTTGTTCTTCATCACTTGATGGATCATGTACATCTTTCTTCTTGTTTCTACCATGAGTGCTTAGAAGATGAAGCAAAGGAAGCATCAAGTCAAAAGAAGAGTATCGCTCTCAAGGAATCTCATGGTAGAAACAAGAAGAAAGATGTACATGATCCATCAAGTGATGAAGAACAAGAAGAAGATTTTGATGAGGAAGAAGCACTCTTGGTTAGAAACTATAGAAAGTACTTAAAAAAGAAGAAGAAAAGGAAGAGAAGTGGAGGCAAGCCATACAAGAAAAGGTTTTTGTTATGGTTGTGGAGAAATTGGTCACTTCATTGCCGCTTGTCCAAAAGAGAATAAGAAGCACAAGCACAACAAAGATGATGACAAGAAGCATAAGAACAAGAAGAGAGGTGAAGCACATCTTGGTGAAGAATGAGAATTGAACGATGAAAGTGATGATTCAAATGACAAAGACAAGGAGAAGAAGAAGGGAGTAGCAATGATTGCTATTCAAGAGACTTCCTCCTCTCCACCCAAGCTCATCATTGACTGTTCCTCGTCACCATCACTCTTCGACGACTTATCTTCATCATATAGTCTCTTTGAAAATATCACCGACGATGACTACTACACTCCAACTTGCCTTATGGGAAAGGGGGAGAAGGTACCACATAACTCTCCGACTCATTCTAGTAATGAATGTAGTAGTTGTGATGAGAATGATGATGAACTTGCAAACAACATGATAAAGAAATTTGGCAAATCGGCCGGCTCTCAAATAATAAAGCTAATTCATAAGCTAGAGAAGCGGGAAGCATGCATCGAGTCGCAAGAGGAATTGCTCCTAGCAGAAAGGGAGAAGAACCTTGGACTTAAAGCATGCCTTTCCAAGGAAAGGGAGGAGGTTGAGAAGTTAAACATAGAATTGTCTTTAGCCAAAGATTCATATGAACGTTTGACTAAGGAACATTCTTTGCTTAATGACTCTTTAGCTAGTCTAAAGAATGAACATAGTTTGGTTCAAGAAAGCCTCACAAGCTTGAAAGACAAATATCATACTCTTGAACTAAACTATGACACTCTTTGGAATAGCACTTCCATCCATCCTACGGAATCTGGTGATTTATACCAAAAATCACTGTGCAAATGTAGGAACGAGCTCACCTTATCATCAATGTTTGTATCCGAAGGTGTCATGTCCTCATCATCCTCCCCTTCTTGACAACAAACCGTCCTCGGTTTGAGCTTCGTTGGAGGGCAGGTTGTAGGTAGTAGCCAACATTGCTCCCCTTCTTGAAATTTAGTCTGTTTCTTTATAACAAAACTTGGGGATCTCGACATTACATGATTATATCTAATGCAGCCCTTCGATTGGTCATATTGATGCACAGAAAAATAAGATTTTAGATTTGAACAAATATAAACTCGTTGTACCATATATTCTCCTTTATAATTATATTTGCCAATAAATTGATATATACATGTAGACAACCATGGTAATTCATCACATAAAAATTTCTCCTCCAAACTACTCAGAGCACACAGTGTTTCAAACTCAATATATCCTAAAGTATTTAAAGAAGTCAACAATTTTAGTTCATCTTGTTCAGTGGCAATTGGAAGCAATTGTTTATTTTTAGCACAAGTATTTTGTTCCAAAACAAAAGAATCATTCTCATTCACTGGTTGTTGCACATGAATAATCATACCACTATCACACAACTCTTGTTTATCACAAAGATCAGTAGAACATTCGCCAATGTGACAAAGGTAAATCAATAGAAGGTTTTAATATAGGATTATTAGCATCATTGGTGGGAAATTCATTACAACAAGAGAGCTATTATCTGATACATTTACCTGTTCTTTCTCAGTCACCTTGTCCTCGCTTTTTGATACATGCTGCAAAATATTAGTTCCAACAAGTGGCAAAGTAAAATCTTCATTTTGTAAAAATTCAGATCTAGATGAAGGTATTGTAACATTCTCATTCACTGGTTGTTGCACATGAATAATCATACCACTATCACACAACTCTTGTTTATCACAAAGATCAGTATAGAACATTCGCCATGTGACAAAGGTAAATCAATAGAAGGTTTTAATATAGGATTATTAGCATCATTGGTGGGAAATTCATTACAACAAGAGAGCTATTATCTGATACATTTACCTGTTCTTTCTCAGTCACCTTGTCCTCGCTTTTTGATACATGCTGCAAAATATTAGTTCCAACAAGTGGCAAAGTAAAATCTTCATTTTGTAAAAATTCAGATCTAGATGAAGGTATTGTAACATTTGAAATAACCCATTCTTTTCTAAAAGGCTCATTCTTCCTCCTCTCAGCCCTTAGGAGATCTCCCCTTAAAATTTGAGCAATAGTCATAGGTATATGTGTAATTTTTGTACCATTATATTTGAATAAATATTTATTAGTAATTGTATGGTGCACAATATTATTTTTAGATATCCATGGTTTACCAAATAACAATTGACATGATTGCATAGGTACTATATCAAATTCAACACTATCCTTATAAGGACCAAGGAAAAAACTCAATGCGTGCAATTTCAGTTACCTCTATCTTATCTCAAGAATTTACCCATTGGACATACTATGGACGTGGATGTGGCTTTGTGGTCAGACCAAGCTTCTCAACCATCTCTAAGCTTGCAAGGTTGTTGCAAGTCTCGCCGTCAATCATAACACGACAACGCCATTCATTCACAACAAAGTATGTTTAAAACAAGATGTTGAACTGGTTTTGCTTCGCCTTCTCCATTTGAGAACTAAGCACTCGTTGTGCAAACTCTGTAGACAGTCCATCCACTGCCTGTGTTGGTAAGAACTTGGTAAGAACTCGATAAGACGTGTGTGAGGGTGTGATTCCACTAACCCATAAATAGTTAATAGGGTATTTATTTTGATTCTAACAATATATGCCAAACAACGAGTTTCTTTTTAAGAGTGAATTGCAGGACATCATGGATGGACTGTCTACAGAGTTTGCACAACGAGTGCTTAGTTCTCAAATGGAGAAGGCGAAGCAAAACCAGTTCAACATCTTGTTTTAAACATACTTTGTTGTGAATGAATGGCGTTGTCGTGTTATGATTGACGGCGAGACTTGCAACAACCTTGCAAGCTTAGAGATGGTTGAGAAGCTTGGTCTGACCACAAAGCCACATCCACGTCCATAGTATGTCCAATGGGTAAATTCTTGAGATAAGATAGAGGTAACTGAAATTGCACGCATTGAGTTTTTCCTTGGTCCTTATAAGGATAGTGTTGAATTTGATATAGTACCTATGCAATCATGTCAATTGTTATTTGGTAAACCATGGATATCTAAAAATAATATTGTGCACCATACAATTACTAATAAATATTTATTCAAATATAATGGTACAAAAATTACACATATACCTATGACTATTGCTCAAATTTTAAGGGGAGATCTCCTAAGGGCTGAGAGGAGGAAGAATGAGCCTTTTAGAAAAGAATGGGTTATTTCAAATGTTACAATACCTTCATCTAGATCTGAATTTTTACAAAATGAAGATTTTACTTTGCCACTTGTTGGAACTAATATTTTGCAGCATGTATCAAAAAGCGAGGACAAGGTGACTGAGAAAGAACAGGTAAATGTATCAGATAATAGCTCTCTTGTTGTAATGAATTTCCCACCAATGATGCTAATAATCCTATATTAAAACCTTCTATTGATTTACCTTTGTCACATGGCGAATGTTCTACTGATCTTTGTGATAAACAAGAGTTGTGTGATAGTGGTATGATTATTCATGTGCAACAACCAGTGAATGAGAATGATTCTTTTGTTTTGGAACAAAATACTTGTGCTAAAAATAAACAATTGCTTCCAATTGCCACTGAACAAGATGAACTAAAATTGTTGACTTCTTTAAATACTTTAGGATATATTGAGTTTGAAACACTGTGTGCTCTGAGTAGTTTGGAGGAGAAATTTTTATGTGATGAATTACCATGGTTGTCTACATGTATATATCAATTTATTGGCAAATATAATTATAAAGGAGAATATATGGTACAACGAGTTTATATTTGTTCAAATCTAAAATCTTATTTTTCTGTGCATCAATATGACCAATCGAAGGGCTGCATTAGATATAATCATGTAATGTCGAGATCCCCAAGTTTTGTTATAAAGAAACAGACTAAATTTCAAGAAGGGGAGCAATGTTGGCTACTACCTACAACCTGCCCTCCAACGAAGCTCAAACCGAGGACGGTTTGTTGTCAAGAAGGGGAGGATGATGAGGACATGACACCTTCGGATACAAACATTGATGATAAGGTGAGCTCGTTCCTACATTTGCACAGTGATTTTTGGTATAATTCACTTGGTTCCATATGTACATATCGTTATTTGAATGTAGGTACAAATATGTCTCAAAGTGTAAGTCCATCAAAGTTGAACTTTGGTTCGTCGGCAGCCCGACAGTACTTCATTGCGAAGGTCATAACTCATCCATCCGTAGTGCGATCGAGGTCAACGAGCACTTGATGGAATATCTGGTCCCACCTCAATATCACATTGGCAAGGCCTCCAAATTATCAAGACATTCTGCCGCTATTTCTGTCAGGTGTTTACGGCATCGTCACGGGCTTGTTATTCACACTTGAGACCCAGGCCTAAGTTGGAGCACGCCCCAAGAAGATAGAGAACACCTAAGAGATGCCCAAGAACGTCCTCCTCCTTGGCCACCACCTTAGGAGGCCAGTAAGGACGTCCAAGTCAAGACGGAGGCCCAGTCCAATTCGAGTTCGAGTCTGCCTCGGTCTTCTGGACCAGTCTGCAATAAAACAGATGTCCAGGACATATCCGGACTCCGTTTTTTATGATCCATAAATGGATGGAAAGATAATTTCATAAGCTAACCAATGGCTTTGGTTTGAGGTCCAAATTCCATTGGAGTCAATGGGATCATCAAAACAATTTGACATCTAGAATTTGTCAAGACGCTAAGTCGTCGTCTTTTGGGCCATGTAACGTGTCGAGACTCCTTAGGGACGTAAGTGGGGGTCCTTGGACGCCCCTTAGGCTTTATAATCAGTAGCCGTCGCCTACGTTAGGGTTTGGGTTTTGCTTAAATTATTCTGTCCATTGACAGCTGTCATCTTTCGGTTTGCGAGACCCCAACTTCGAGTGTTTAATCATTCATCTACAATTGTCACTTTAATTGAGTTACATTTTATCTTGTTCTTGCTTGTGTTCTTCGATTCACAACAGGGATTAGCCTTCGTGGCGAGGTCAACCGAATTGTGACACGGTTGATAACTAGAGGAGACATGGTGCTAAGATTGCAGGGTTCGGGTTTTTGTGATCTGAAGCCGGATCGGTGTGTCACTTCCGACCAAATCGATAGTTATCTTAAACTTGATGGAAGATTGGGAATCACGTCCCCATCAGGTAGGCATAAATCCTACTGGTGGCAGTCCTTTCGTTCTGCGAGTTTTTTTGTTCTAGCGGTAGTACCGGTGGTTGACCGGTAGTACCGATCTTGACCGGTGGTGCCAGTGGAAGTCCGATAGTACCGGTAGGTCAATTTCCCACAAAACTTGTCTTCGCTGTAAACTGTACTAGCGGTAGTACCGATGGTTGAACCGATAGTACCGGTCGTTGACCGGTGGTACCGGTGAAAGCCCGGTAGTATCAGTTGGCTATTTTCTCGCAAAATCTCCAGTAGGTTGACTGTAACGGTTGGAACCCTTATGACCGGTAGTATCGGTTGGTACTCGCCGATAGTACCGATACCACTTCGAAGATAAGAGTTCAAATAGCTCTCCCCTTCATTTCTAACAGTTACCCATGCCATTTACTCCTACCTACCTTTAGACAAATAGCTCCCAAGCATTGACTCACCCTCTCTCTCTTCCTATTTGCTCCCAAATCCAATCCCTTGTAAGATTTAAGTAGAGAGAAGAGATTTAAGAGTGGAAAGCTTCGATTCGCATCATGAACACTTGGTTCCCCTCCTAGTTGGCTTGGTTTGTGTTTGTTACTCTTGGGTTCTTGGAACCCTAGCCGGCTAGGCGTTCTTCGTGGTTGCCCGTGTTGTTCTACTTGTGAGGGCACCTCGAAGTGTTTGTATCACCCTTGTATTCTTAGTGGAAATCTCGGGCTAACCTTTGTGGTTGCTTGAGGGAGGCAAGGAGGTGGAAGAGACTCTGACCTTAGTGGTCACCTCAACAACGAGGACATAGGTACTCCTTTGTGGGGTTGCCGAACCTCGGGATAAATCGTGTGTCCCACGTGCTTGTTGCTGCTGCTTGTGATTACTTGAGATATTACTTGTTCTTTGTGTTCTTCCTCTATCCCTATCTCTCTCATAGGTTGTGGGTGCCCGATCTATGATTTTGTGAAGGAACAAGCAAAAGGGAGTTCATTAACTTCATCAACATCATCTTCGATAGTGGGGTAAAACTCAGATCTGAAATCACAACTCACAAATCTCTGATTTCGTAGTTTCAGTAGGGTACCGGTGGTTTGCGTCGGTAGTACCGGTGATCTCTCACCGGTAGTACTGGTCCAAACCAACCGGTAGTACCGGTAGGTATTTAACTTCCGCGTTAAGTTTTTGAGTTTTAGGTTTTTAGATCTGCCTATTCACCCCCCCCCTCTAGGCCTATTAGATCCTTTCAATTGGTATCAATGTAGGATCCTCGTGATTAGCGCTTCATCGCGTGAGGAGAAACCATGGCCACCTTTGATGATGACACCTTAAATAAGCTAGTTGAGTTGCTTGCCGGGAAACTCAGTGACAGGCTTCTAGAGCAACAAAAAGAGCAAATGAACAAGATGCAAGATGAGATGAACAATTTGAAGGAAGCCGTGAGCAAGAAGGTTGAAGATGTGACAAGTGGTGGTGATGGAGATGATGAGCATGAAGCAATCAAGACACCTAAAGGGTTTGCTCGTGTTCCATATGAGTACTCTTCATATAGCAAATCCAATACACACTTGCCAACCATCAATCCCAACAAACCAGCTCAATTTAATGGAGTTAGATACACCGATTGGGCTCATAGAATGAAGATGCATCTCATTGCCGCAAGATGTTGGGAGATTGTGGAAGTGGGTGTTAGAGCTTTGGAAGAAGATGGTGAGTTGACAACCGAAGATTACCTTAACATACAACAAAATGCTATAGCTGCCTCCTTGATTCTATCATGCCTCAATCAAGAAGATTACAACAAGGTCAATGGCATGGAGAGTGCAAAGCAAATTTGGGATACTTTGAAGGTATCATTTGAAGGTGATAAAAGTGTGAGAAAGGGAAACATTGAGCTACTCCAAAGCAAAATTAAGAACTTTGCAATGATTGAAGGAGAAACTACCCAAGCTATGTTTGATAGATTTATGACCTTGATCAATAGAATAAGAGCTCTTGGTGACACGTATTGGGATGGAAACTCGGTGGCTAGAAAGTTGTGTAGAGTGTATAGACAAAAGAACAACATTCTTGCTTCAGTCATCATGGAAAGACCCAACTATGACATAATGAGACCACAAGAGATGCTTGCTAAGTTGAAACACCATGAGTGCTTAGAAGATGAAGCAAAGGAAGCATCAAGTCAAAAGAAGTGGTACCGGTGAAAGCCCGGTAGTATCAGTTGGCTATTTTCTCGCAAAATCTCCAGTAGGTTGACTGTAACGGTTGGAACCCTTATGACCGGTAGTATCGGTTGGTACTCGCCGATAGTACCGATACCACTTCGAAGATAAGAGTTCAAATAGCTCTCCCCTTCATTTCTAACAGTTACCCATGCCATTTACTCCTACCTACCTTTAGACAAATAGCTCCCAAGCATTGACTCACCCTCTCTCTCTTCCTATTTGCTCCCAAATCCAATCCCTTGTAAGATTTAAGTAGAGAGAAGAGATTTAAGAGTGGAAAGCTTCGATTCGCATCATGAACACTTGGTTCCCCTCCTAGTTGGCTTGGTTTGTGTTTGTTACTCTTGGGTTCTTGGAACCCTAGCCGGCTAGGCGTTCTTCGTGGTTGCCCGTGTTGTTCTACTTGTGAGGGCACCTCGAAGTGTTTGTATCACCCTTGTATTCTTAGTGGAAATCTCGGGCTAACCTTTGTGGTTGCTTGAGGGAGGCAAGGAGGTGGAAGAGACTCTGACCTTAGTGGTCACCTCAACAACGAGGACATAGGTACTCCTTTGTGGGGTTGCCGAACCTCGGGATAAATCGTGTGTCCCACGTGCTTGTTGCTGCTGCTTGTGATTACTTGAGATATTACTTGTTCTTTGTGTTCTTCCTCTATCCCTATCTCTCTCATAGGTTGTGGGTGCCCGATCTATGATTTTGTGAAGGAACAAGCAAAAGGGAGTTCATTAACTTCATCAACATCATCTTCGATAGTGGGGTAAAACTCAGATCTGAAATCACAACTCACAAATCTCTGATTTCGTAGTTTCAGTAGGGTACCGGTGGTTTGCGTCGGTAGTACCGGTGATCTCTCACCGGTAGTACTGGTCCAAACCAACCGGTAGTACCGGTAGGTATTTAACTTCCGCGTTAAGTTTTTGAGTTTAGGTTTTTAGATCTGCCTATTCACCCCCCCCTCTAGGCCTATTAGATCCTTTCAATTGGTATCAATGTAGGATCCTCGTGATTAGCGCTTCATCGCGTGAGGAGAAACCATGGCCACCTTTGATGATGACACCTTAAATAAGCTAGTTGAGTTGCTTGCCGGGAAACTCAGTGACAGGCTTCTAGAGCAACAAAAAGAGCAAATGAACAAGATGCAAGATGAGATGAACAATTTGAAGGAAGCCGTGAGCAAGAAGGTTGAAGATGTGACAAGTGGTGGTGATGGAGATGATGAGCATGAAGCAATCAAGACACCTAAAGGGTTTGCTCGTGTTCCATATGAGTACTCTTCTAAGCACTCATGGTGTTTCAACTTAGCAAGCATCTCTTGTGGTCTCATTATGTCATAGTTGGGTCTTTCCATGATGACTGAAGCAAGAATGTTGTTCTTTTGTCTATACACTCTACACAACTTTCTAGCCACCGAGTTTCCATCCCAATACGTGTCACCAAGAGCTCTTATTCTATTGATCAAGGTCATAAATCTATCAAACATAGCTTGGGTAGTTTCTCCTTCAATCATTGCAAAGTTCTTAATTTTGCTTTGGAGTAGCTCAATGTTTCCCTTTCTCACACTTTTATCACCTTCAAATGATACCTTCAAAGTATCCCAAATTTGCTTTGCACTCTCCATGCCATTGACCTTGTTGTAATCTTCTTGATTGAGGCATGATAGAATCAAGGAGGCAGCTATAGCATTTTGTTGTATGTTAAGGTAATCTTCGGTTGTCAACTCACCATCTTCTTCCAAAGCTCTAACACCCACTTCCACAATCTCCCAACATCTTGCGGCAATGAGATGCATCTTCATTCTATGAGCCCAATCGGTGTATCTAACTCCATTAAATTGAGCTGGTTTGTTGGGATTGATGGTTGGCAAGTGTGTATTGGATTTGCTATATGAAGAGTACTCATATGGAACACGAGCAAACCCTTTAGGTGTCTTGATTGCTTCATGCTCATCATCTCCATCACCACCACTTGTCACATCTTCAACCTTCTTGCTCACGGCTTCCTTCAAATTGTTCATCTCATCTTGCATCTTGTTCATTTGCTCTTTTTGTTGCTCTAGAAGCCTGTCACTGAGTTTCCCGGCAAGCAACTCAACTAGCTTATTTAAGGTGTCATCATCAAAGGTGGCCATGGTTTCTCCTCACGCGATGAAGCGCTAATCACGAGGATCCTACATTGATACCAATTGAAAGGATCTAATAGGCCTAGAGGGGGGGGTGAATAGGCAGATCTAAAAACCTAAAACTCAAAAACTTAACGCGGAAGTTAAATACCTACCGGTACTACCGGTTGGTTTGGACCAGTACTACCGGTGAGAGATCACCGGTACTACCGACGCAAACCACCGGTACCCTACTGAAACTACGAAATCAGAGATTTGTGAGTTGTGATTTCAGATCTGAGTTTTACCCCACTATCGAAGATGATGTTGATGAAGTTAATGAACTCCCTTTTGCTTGTTCCTTCACAAAATCATAGATCGGGCACCCACAACCTATGAGAGAGATAGGGATAGAGGAAGAACACAAAGAACAAGTAATATCTCAAGTAATCACAAGCAGCAGCAACAAGCACGTGGGACACACGATTTATCCCGAGGTTCGGCAACCCCACAAAGGAGTACCTATGTCCTCGTTGTTGAGGTGACCACTAAGGTCAGAGTCTCTTCCACCTCCTTGCCTCCCTCAAGCAACCACAAAGGTTAGCCCGAGATTTCCACTAAGAATACAAGGGTGATACAAACACTTCGAGGTGCCCTCACAAGTAGAACAACACGGGCAACCACGAAGAACGCCTAGCCGGCTAGGGTTCCAAGAACCCAAGAGTAACAAACACAAACCAAGCCAACTAGGAGGGGAACCAAGTGTTCATGATGCGAATCGAAGCTTTCCACTCTTAAATCTCTTCTCTCTACTTAAATCTTACAAGGGATTGGATTTGGGAGCAAATAGGAAGAGAGAGAGGGTGAGTCAATGCTTGGGAGCTATTTGTCTAAAGGTAGGTAGGAGTAAATGGCATGGGTAACTGTTAGAAATGAAGGGGAGAGCTATTTGAACTCTTATCTTCGAAGTGGTATCGGTACTATCGGCGAGTACCAACCGATACTACCGGTCATAAGGGTTCCAACCGTTACAGTCAACCTACTGGAGATTTTGCGAGAAAATAGCCAACTGATACTACCGGGCTTTCACCGGTACCACCGGTCAACGACCGGTACTATCGGTTCAACCATCGGTACTACCGCTAGTACAGTTTACAGCGAAGACAAGTTTTGTGGGAAATTGACCTACCGGTACTATCGGACTTCCACTGGCACCACCGGTCAAGATCGGTACTACCGGTCAACCACCGGTACTACCGCTAGAACAAAAAAACTCGCAGAACGAAAGGACTGCCACCAGTAGGATTTATGCCTACCTGATGGGGACGTGATTCCCAATCTTCCATCAAGTTTAAGATAACTATCGATTTGGTCGGAAGTGACACACCGATCCGGCTTCAGATCACAAAAACCCGACAGTACTTCATTGCGAAGGTCATAACTCATCCATCCGTAGTGCGATCGAGGTCAACGAGCACTTGATGGAATATCTGGTCCCACCTCAATATCACATTGGCAAGGCCTCCAAATTATCAAGACATTCTGCCGCTATTTCTGTCAGGTGTTCTCTATCTTCTTGGGGCGTGCTCCAACTTAGGCCTGGGTCTCAAGTGTGAATAACAAGCCCGTGACGATGCCGTAACACCTGACAGAAATAGCGGCAGAATGTCTTGATAATTTGGAGGCCTTGCCAATGTGATATTGAGGTGGGACCAGATATTCCATCAAGTGCTCGTTGACCTCGATCGCACTACGGATGGATGAGTTATGACCTTCGCAATGAAGTACTGTCGGGTTTTTGTGATCTGAAGCCGGATCGGTGTGTCACTTCCGACCAAATCGATAGTTATCTTAAACTTGATGGAAGATTGGGAATCACGTCCCCATCAGGTAGGCATAAATCCTACTGGTGCAGTCCTTTCGTTCTGCGAGTTTTTTTGTTCTAGCGGTAGTACCGGTGGTTGACCGGTAGTACCGATCTTGACCGGTGGTGCCAGTGGAAGTCCGATAGTACCGGTAGGTCAATTTCCACAAAACTTGTCTTCGCTGTAAACTGTACTAGCGGTAGTACCGATGGTTGAACCGATAGTACCGGTCGTTGACCGGTGGTACCGGTGAAAGCCCGGTAGTATCAGTTGGCTATTTTCTCGCAAAATCTCCAGTAGGTTGACTGTAACGGTTGGAACCCTTATGACCGGTAGTATCGGTTGGTACTCGCCGATAGTACCGATACCACTTCGAAGATAAGAGTTCAAATAGCTCTCCCCTTCATTTCTAACAGTTACCCATGCCATTTACTCCTACCTACCTTTAGACAAATAGCTCCCAAGCATTGACTCACCCTCTCTCTCTTCCTATTTGCTCCCAAATCCAATCCCTTGTAAGATTTAAGTAGAGAGAAGAGATTTAAGAGTGGAAAGCTTCGATTCGCATCATGAACACTTGGTTCCCCTCCTAGTTGGCTTGGTTTGTGTTTGTTACTCTTGGGTTCTTGGAACCCTAGCCGGCTAGGCGTTCTTCGTGGTTGCCCGTGTTGTTCTACTTGTGAGGGCACCTCGAAGTGTTTGTATCACCCTTGTATTCTTAGTGGAAATCTCGGGCTAACCTTTGTGGTTGCTTGAGGGAGGCAAGGAGGTGGAAGAGACTCTGACCTTAGTGGTCACCTCAACAACGAGGACATAGGTACTCCTTTGTGGGGTTGCCGAACCTCGGGATAAATCGTGTGTCCCACGTGCTTGTTGCTGCTGCTTGTGATTACTTGAGATATTACTTGTTCTTTGTGTTCTTCCTCTATCCCTATCTCTCTCATAGGTTGTGGGTGCCCGATCTATGATTTTGTGAAGGAACAAGCAAAAGGGAGTTCATTAACTTCATCAACATCATCTTCGATAGTGGGGTAAAACTCAGATCTGAAATCACAACTCACAAATCTCTGATTTCGTAGTTTCAGTAGGGTACCGGTGGTTTGCGTCGGTAGTACCGGTGATCTCTCACCGGTAGTACTGGTCCAAACCAACCGGTAGTACCGGTAGGTATTTAACTTCCGCGTTAAGTTTTTGAGTTTTAGGTTTTTAGATCTGCCTATTCACCCCCCCCTCTAGGCCTATTAGATCCTTTCAATTGGTATCAATGTAGGATCCTCGTGATTAGCGCTTCATCGCGTGAGGAGAAACCATGGCCACCTTTGATGATGACACCTTAAATAAGCTAGTTGAGTTGCTTGCCGGGAAACTCAGTGACAGGCTTCTAGAGCAACAAAAGAGCAAATGAACAAGATGCAAGATGAGATGAACAATTTGAAGGAAGCCGTGAGCAAGAAGGTTGAAGATGTGACAAGTGGTGGTGATGGAGATGATGAGCATGAAGCAATCAAGACACCTAAAGGGTTTGCTCGTGTTCCATATGAGTACTCTTCATATAGCAAATCCAATACACACTTGCCAACCATCAATCCCAACAAACCAGCTCAATTTAATGGAGTTAGATACACCGATTGGGCTCATAGAATGAAGATGCATCTCATTGCCGCAAGATGTTGGGAGATTGTGGAAGTGGGTGTTAGAGCTTTGGAAGAAGATGGTGAGTTGACAACCGAAGATTACCTTAACATACAACAAAATGCTATAGCTGCCTCCTTGATTCTATCATGCCTCAATCAAGAAGATTACAACAAGGTCAATGGCATGGAGAGTGCAAAGCAAATTTGGGATACTTTGAAGGTATCATTTGAAGGTGATAAAAGTGTGAGAAAGGGAAACATTGAGCTACTCCAAAGCAAAATTAAGAACTTTGCAATGATTGAAGGAGAAACTACCCAAGCTATGTTGTGAATAAGAATTTATGACCTTGATCAATAGAATAAGAGCTCTTGGTGACACGTATTGGGATGGAAACTCGGTGGCTAGAAAGTTGTGTAGAGTGTATAGACAAAAGAACAACATTCTTGCTTCAGTCATCATGGAAAGACCCAACTATGACATAATGAGACCACAAGAGATGCTTGCTAAGTTGAAACACCATGAGTGCTTAGAAGAGTACTCATATGGAACACGAGCAAACCCTTTAGGTGTCTTGATTGCTTCATGCTCATCATCTCCATCACCACCACTTGTCACATCTTCAACCTTCTTGCTCACGGCTTCCTTCAAATTGTTCATCTCATCTTGCATCTTGTTCATTTGCTCTTTTTGTTGCTCTAGAAGCCTGTCACTGAGTTTCCCGGCAAGCAACTCAACTAGCTTATTTAAGGTGTCATCATCAAAGGTGGCCATGGTTTCTCCTCACGCGATGAAGCGCTAATCACGAGGATCCTACATTGATACCAATTGAAAGGATCTAATAGGCCTAGAGGGGGGGGTGAATAGGCAGATCTAAAAACCTAAACTCAAAAACTTAACGCGGAAGTTAAATACCTACCGGTACTACCGGTTGGTTTGGACCAGTACTACCGGTGAGAGATCACCGGTACTACCGACGCAAACCACCGGTACCCTACTGAAACTACGAAATCAGAGATTTGTGAGTTGTGATTTCAGATCTGAGTTTTACCCCACTATCGAAGATGATGTTGATGAAGTTAATGAACTCCCTTTTGCTTGTTCCTTCACAAAATCATAGATCGGGCACCCACAACCTATGAGAGAGATAGGGATAGAGGAAGAACACAAAGAACAAGTAATATCTCAAGTAATCACAAGCAGCAGCAACAAGCACGTGGGACACACGATTTATCCCGAGGTTCGGCAACCCCACAAAGGAGTACCTATGTCCTCGTTGTTGAGGTGACCACTAAGGTCAGAGTCTCTTCCACCTCCTTGCCTCCCTCAAGCAACCACAAAGGTTAGCCGAGATTTCCACTAAGAATACAAGGGTGATACAAACACTTCGAGGTGCCCTCACAAGTAGAACAACACGGGCAACCACGAAGAACGCCTAGCCGGCTAGGGTTCCAAGAACCCAAGAGTAACAAACACAAACCAAGCCAACTAGGAGGGGAACCAAGTGTTCATGATGCGAATCGAAGCTTTCCACTCTTAAATCTCTCTCTCTACTTAAATCTTACAAGGGATTGGATTTGGGAGCAAATAGGAAGAGAGAGAGGGTGAGTCAATGCTTGGGAGCTATTTGTCTAAAGGTAGGTAGGAGTAAATGGCATGGGTAACTGTTAGAAATGAAGGGGAGAGCTATTTGAACTCTTATCTTCGAAGTGGTATCGGTACTATCGGCGAGTACCAACCGATACTACCGGTCATAAGGGTTCCAACCGTTACAGTCAACCTACTGGAGATTTTGCGAGAAAATAGCCAACTGATACTACCGGGCTTTCACCGGTACCACTTCTTTTGACTTGATGCTTCCTTTGCTTCATCTTCTAAGCACTCATGGTGTTTCAACTTAGCAAGCATCTCTTGTGGTCTCATTATGTCATAGTTGGGTCTTTCCATGATGACTGAAGCAAGAATGTTGTTCTTTTGTCTATACACTCTACACAACTTTCTAGCCACCGAGTTTCCATCCCAATACGTGTCACCAAGAGCTCTTATTCTATTGATCAAGGTCATAAATCTATCAAACATAGCTTGGGTAGTTTCTCCTTCAATCATTGCAAAGTTCTTAATTTTGCTTTGGAGTAGCTCAATGTTTCCCTTTCTCACACTTTTATCACCTTCAAATGATACCTTCAAAGTATCCCAAATTTGCTTTGCACTCTCCATGCCATTGACCTTGTTGTAATCTTCTTGATTGAGGCATGATAGAATCAAGGAGGCAGCTATAGCATTTTGTTGTATGTTAAGGTAATCTTCGGTTGTCAACTCACCATCTTCTTCCAAAGCTCTAACACCCACTTCCACAATCTCCCAACATCTTGCGGCAATGAGATGCATCTTCATTCTATGAGCCCAATCGGTGTATCTAACTCCATTAAATTGAGCTGGTTTGTTGGGATTGATGGTTGGCAAGTGTGTATTGGATTTGCTATATGAAGAGTACTCATATGGAACACGAGCAAACCCTTTAGGTGTCTTGATTGCTTCATGCTCATCATCTCCATCACCACCACTTGTCACATCTTCAACCTTCTTGCTCACGGCTTCCTTCAAATTGTTCATCTCATCTTGCATCTTGTTCATTTGCTCTTTTTGTTGCTCTAGAAGCCTGTCACTGAGTTTCCCGGCAAGCAACTCAACTAGCTTATTTAAGGTGTCATCATCAAAGGTGGCCATGGTTTCTCCTCACGCGATGAAGCGCTAATCACGAGGATCCTACATTGATACCAATTGAAAGGATCTAATAGGCCTAGAGGGGGGGGTGAATAGGCAGATCTAAAAACCTAAAACTCAAAAACTTAACGCGGAAGTTAAATACCTACCGGTACTACCGGTTGGTTTGGACCAGTACTACCGGTGAGAGATCACCGGTACTACCGACGCAAACCACCGGTACCCTACTGAAACTACGAAATCAGAGATTTGTGAGTTGTGATTTCAGATCTGAGTTTTACCCCACTATCGAAGATGATGTTGATGAAGTTAATGAACTCCCTTTTGCTTGTTCCTTCACAAAATCATAGATCGGGCACCCACAACCTATGAGAGAGATAGGGATAGAGGAAGAACACAAAGAACAAGTAATATCTCAAGTAATCACAAGCAGCAGCAACAAGCACGTGGGACACACGATTTATCCCGAGGTTCGGCAACCCCACAAAGGAGTACCTATGTCCTCGTTGTTGAGGTGACCACTAAGGTCAGAGTCTCTTCCACCTCCTTGCCTCCCTCAAGCAACCACAAAGGTTAGCCCGAGATTTCCACTAAGAATACAAGGGTGATACAAACACTTCGAGGTGCCCTCACAAGTAGAACAACACGGGCAACCACGAAGAACGCCTAGCCGGCTAGGGTTCCAAGAACCCAAGAGTAACAAACACAAACCAAGCCAACTAGGAGGGGAACCAAGTGTTCATGATGCGAATCGAAGCTTTCCACTCTTAAATCTCTTCTCTCTACTTAAATCTTACAAGGGATTGGATTTGGGAGCAAATAGGAAGAGAGAGAGGGTGAGTCAATGCTTGGGAGCTATTTGTCTAAAGGTAGGTAGGAGTAAATGGCATGGGTAACTGTTAGAAATGAAGGGGAGAGCTATTTGAACTCTTATCTTCGAAGTGGTATCGGTACTATCGGCGAGTACCAACCGATACTACCGGTCATAAGGGTTCCAACCGTTACAGTCAACCTACTGGAGATTTTGCGAGAAAATAGCCAACTGATACTACCGGGCTTTCACCGGTACCACCGGTCAACGACCGGTACTATCGGTTCAACCATCGGTACTACCGCTAGTACAGTTTACAGCGAAGACAAGTTTTGTGGGAAATTGACCTACCGGTACTATCGGACTTCCACTGGCACCACCGGTCAAGATCGGTACTACCGGTCAACCACCGGTACTACCGCTAGAACAAAAAAACTCGCAGAACGAAAGGACTGCCACCAGTAGGATTTATGCCTACCTGATGGGGACGTGATTCCCAATCTTCCATCAAGTTTAAGATAACTATCGATTTGGTCGGAAGTGACACACCGATCCGGCTTCAGATCACAAAAACCCGAACCCTGCAATCTTAGCACCATGTCTCCTCTAGTTATCAACCGTGTCACAATTCGGTTGACCTCGCCACGAAGGCTAATCCCTGTTGTGAATCGAAGAACACAAGCAAGAACAAGATAAAATGTAACTCAATTAAAGTGACAATTGTAGATGAATGATTAAACACTCGAAGTTGGGGTCTCGCAAACCGAAAGATGACAGCTGTCAATGGACAGAATAATTTAAGCAAAACCCAAACCCTAACGTAGGCGACGGCTACTGATTATAAAGCCTAAGGGGCGTCCAAGGACCCCCACTTACGTCCCTAGGAGTCTCGACACGTTACATGGCCCAAAAGACGACGACTTAGCGTCTTGACAAATTCTAGATGTCAAATTGTTTTGATGATTCCCATTGACTCCAATGGAATTTGGACCTCAAACCAAAGCCATTGGTTAGCTTATGAAATTATCTTTCCATCCATTTATGGATCATAAAAAACGGAGTCCGGATATGTCCTGGACATCTGTTTTATTGCAGACTGGTCAGAAGACCGAGGCAGACTCGAACTCGAATTGGACTGGGCCTCCGTCTTGACTTGGACGTCCTTACTGGCCTCCTAAGGTGGTGGCCAAGGAGGAGGACGTTCTTGGGCATCTCTTAGGTGTTCTCTATCTTCTTGGGCGTGCTCCAACTTAGGCCTGGGTCTCAAGTGTGAATAACAAGCCCGTGACGATGCCGTAACACCTGACAGAAATAGCGGCAGAATGTCTTGATAATTTGGAGGCCTTGCCAATGTGATATTGAGGTGGGACCAGATATTCATCAAGTGCTCGTTGACCTCGATCGCACTACGGATGGATGAGTTATGACCTTCGCAATGAAGTACTGTCGGGTTTTTGTGATCTGAAGCCGGATCGGTGTGTCACTTCCGACCAAATCGATAGTTATCTTAAACTTGATGGAAGATTGGGAATCACGTCCCCATCAGGTAGGCATAAATCCTACTGGTGGCAGTCCTTTCGTTCTGCGAGTTTTTTTGTTCTAGCGGTAGTACCGGTGGTTGACCGGTAGTACCGATCTTGACCGGTGGTGCCAGTGGAAGTCCGATAGTACCGGTAGGTCAATTTCCCACAAAACTTGTCTTCGCTGTAAACTGTACTAGCGGTAGTACCGATGGTTGAACCGATAGTACCGGTCGTTGACCGGTGGTACCGGTGAAAGCCCGGTAGTATCAGTTGGCTATTTTCTCGCAAAATCTCCAGTAGGTTGACTGTAACGGTTGGAACCCTTATGACCGGTAGTATCGGTTGGTACTCGCCGATAGTACCGATACCACTTCTTTTGACTTGATGCTTCCTTTGCTTCATCTTCTAAGCACTCATGGTGTTTCAACTTAGCAAGCATCTCTTGTGGTCTCATTATGTCATAGTTGGGTCTTTCCATGATGACTGAAGCAAGAATGTTGTTCTTTTGTCTATACACTCTACACAACTTTCTAGCCACCGAGTTTCCATCCCAATACGTGTCACAAGAGCTCTTATTCTATTGATCAAGGTCATAAATCTATCAAACATAGCTTGGGTAGTTTCTCCTTCAATCATTGCAAAGTTCTTAATTTTGCTTTGGAGTAGCTCAATGTTTCCCTTTCTCACACTTTTATCACCTTCAAATGATACCTTCAAAGTATCCCAAATTTGCTTTGCACTCTCCATGCCATTGACCTTGTTGTAATCTTCTTGATTGAGGCATGATAGAATCAAGGAGGCAGCTATAGCATTTTGTTGTATGTTAAGGTAATCTTCGGTTGTCAACTCACCATCTTCTTCCAAAGCTCTAACACCCACTTCCACAATCTCCCAACATCTTGCGGCAATGAGATGCATCTTCATTCTATGAGCCCAATCGGTGTAT
>JAHUYU010000891.1:0-17694 GCA_030439765.1 Tripidium arundinaceum
AATGCTGGGAGACTGCCGTCCAAACAAAACCCTTAAACTAGGTGGAAATTTTTTTTAACTTGCCGGTAGAGCCATGAACGACAGAACGAGCACGGGAGCTGCTGCGCTACCGTAATACCGTTGCTGAGCGCGGAACCGGCGGAAGACTCGCGAACACAGGTTTGGGCCGGGACGTCCGTCCCCAGCTCTACTCCGGCCTCGAGTCGCCAGATTACTGGCCCATTCCAGAACGCTGTCAACAAACGGGTAAGGAGAGGGGGAACATCTCATCACGTACCAGGTGGTACACCGTACACGCATGGCGCGTCCACATCCATCATCTCGTCCACCCCCACACCCACACGGCGGCCGGCGTCGTCGGGTCGTCAAACCCCTAGTAGTTCGCGCGTCGCGGGGGCCTCGGTCTCGGCGTCCGCGCGGCTAAAACCAGAGCTCCTCATAATCAAGTGCATCGCCAGTCATGCATGCGCATTCCCCTCCCCGACCCCGCCCTGATCGATGAGCACAACGATAATCAGACACGCTCCGCCGAGCCCCAGCGGCCCCAACGACAACGAGGTGCGCGACGGGAGGAGGAAAGTTGTCGATGGACGGAGCAGCAGTGGCTTTTAGCTTTGCGAGCCGTCTCCGGTCGTCATCACGCGACCCGCGACCGGCCTCCTGCGCGTCGCACGCCGAGCCCTGCTCTCTGACCGCCGTGGCCCCCGGCCGGCTCGCTCGCCCACAGGCAAGCAACGAACACAGTACACAGCACCCATACGGCCATACGGGATACGGCCGATCGCCAACCGTGGTCCGTGCAGGAAAACGACCTGAGAGACCCCGGCACAGTGGCATGCATGCATGCATAGTTTGACCTTTGAGAGACGAACAAATTAAACCAGGCTGCTGCCAGGCCGGCCGGTGTGTGTGTCAATCGGCTGCTTACCTATGTAACCGCCTGCGTCTGCATATGCTCTGTCACGCACACAGTTCAAAGTGCTTTGACCCTGCGAGAATCGTATGGTACTACGTACAGTGCGTCAATATCATGTGGGGAACTGGGGATGAGGGCATCCACGCCATGCTGCACAGCAAACTTTATCAACAAGACGGTACGTACGTATATACGCACCGTGTACAGCAGGTGTGGTCAGCACTGAGCAAGTGAGCAGTGAAACAAAGGACCCGGCCAGGTTACTGTACCCCACGGCGCTGCTCGCTCTTGAACGGCTGCTGTTGGGAATTAACCTGCCCCAACCACCTGGACCTGGCACCGTGCAAACGACACACAGCGTGGCTCCAACGTTCCTGTGAGATGAGAAAAGATAAAGAAACCGTTACGGAGCAAACCGTTACCACACAACTACTACTACGGCTTCGGGCCAGTAATTGGCGATTGGACGTCGTCCCAGGTCCGGCAAAGGTGAAAGAGCCGCTAGTAGAAAAGTTTAAATGCAAAGCAGTGGAGGGCAGTACGAGTAGGTGGCCAATGGCAGTGCCGTGTGGGCTACCTGCATTTCCATCTGCATGCACGCCGAATTCCACTGTATTTATGGGCCTTTGCGCGATTGCCTGCGACACCGGAAGCCCCTTACGTGCCGTCATATATGGATGCCCTAGGGGTTGTACCACAGGATGTGACACATTGACTTGTTTATTTGGATTTCTTCCAAGTTTGCCACAGTTTGGTGTATTTTTCCTCGCCACACTTTCTGTAGCTTCCACATGATGCCAAAAATTAGGTATGGTCCAAGTTTCGGGTCAAACGGCAAAGTAGCCCTCGTTCTAGCTAGTAGTAGGTACTAAAACATACTTTTTCATTCATGGACCGTGGATACTAACCTGATGGTGAGCAATAGGCTAGGCTTACGCAGGAAAAAGTATGTTTTATACTACTAGCCTAAACAGGCTACTTTGCCCGCTTGACCCACTGAATAAACATTGGGACTCAATTTTACTCCTTTGACTCTTTCATTCAAATTGGTCTAATCTACCAAGATTGGGAACCAACAATAAACAGTACAGAAAATCCAAATAAACAAGTCAATGTGTCACATCCTGTGGTACAACCCCTAGGGCATCCATATATGACGGCACGTAAGGGGCTTCCGGTGTCGCAGGCAATCGCGCAAAGGCCCATAAATACAGTGGAATTCGGCGTGCATGCAGATGGAAATGCAGGTAGCCCACACCGGCACTGCCATTGGCCACCTACTCGTACTGCCCTCCACTGCTTTGCATTTAAACTTTTCTACTAGCGGCTCTTTCACCTTTTGCCGGACCTGGGACGACGTCCAATCGCCAATTACTGGCCCGAAGCCGTAGTAGTAGTTGTGTGGTAACGGTTTGCTCCGTAACGGTTTCTTTATCTTTTCTCATCTCACAGGAACGTTGGAGCCACGCTGTGTGTCGTTGCACGGTGCCAGGTCCAGGTGGTTGGGGCAGGTTAATTCCCAACAGCAGCCGTTCAAGAGCGAGCAGCGCCGTGGGTACAGTAACCTGGCCGGGTCCTTTGTTTCACTGCTCACTTGCTCAGTGCTGACCACACCTGCTGTACACGGTGCGTATATACGTACGTACCGTCTTGTTGATAAAGTTTGCTGTGCAGCATGGCGTGGATGCCCTCATCCCCAGTTCCCCACATGATATTGACGCACTGTACGTAGTACCATACGATTCTCGCAGGGTCAAAGCACTTTGAACTGTGTGCGTGACAGAGCATATGCAGACGCAGGCGGTTACATAGGTAAGCAGCCGATTGACACACACACCGGCCGGCCTGGCAGCAGCCTGGTTTAATTTGTTCGTCTCTCAAAGGTCAAACTATGCATGCATGCATGCCACTGTGCGGGGTCTCTCAGGTCGTTTTCCTGCACGGACCACGGTTGGCGATCGGCCGTATCCCGTATGGCCGTATGGGTGCTGTGTACTGTGTTCGTTGCTTGCCTGTGGGCGAGCGAGCCGGCCGGGGGCCACGGCGGTCAGAGAGGCAGGGCTCGGCGTGCGACGCGCAGGAGGCCGGTCGCGGTCGCGTGATGACGACCGGAGACGGCTCGCAAAGCTAAAAGCCACTGCTGCTCCGTCCATCGACAACTTTCCTCCTCCCGTCGCGCACCTCGTTGTCGTTGGGGCCAGGCTGGGGCTCGGCGGAGCGTGTCTGATTATCGTTGTGCTCATCGATCAGGGCGGGTCGGGGAGGGGAATGCGCATGCATGACTGGCGATGCACTTGATTATGAGGAGCTCTGGTTTTAGCCGCGCGGACGCCGAGACCGAGGCCCCCGCGACGCGCGAACTACTAGGGGTTTGACGACCCGACGACGCCGGCCGCCGTGTGGGTGTGGGGGGTGGACGAGATGATGGATGTGGACGCGCCATGCGTGTACGGTGTACCACCTGGTACGTGATGAGATGTTCCCCCCTCTCCTTACCCCGTTTGTTGACAGCGTTCTGGAATGGGCCAGTAATCTGCGACTCGAGGCCGGAGTAGAGCTGGGGACGGACGTCCCCGGCCCAAACCTGTGTTCGCGAGTCTTCCGCCGTTCCGCGCTCAGCAACGGTATTACGGTACGCAGCAGCTCCCGTGCTCGTTCTGTCGTTCATGGCTCTACCGGCAAGTTAAAAAAATTTCCACCTAGTTAAGGGTTTTGTTTGGACGGCAGTCTCCAGGCAGTTGCTTACTAGGCAAATTATCCTGGCCACAGGCACACATATAAAATCAGACACCTGACGTTGCTGCTTGGGCCAGGCAAGAATCTCACGCCACCGTCCAAACAGGCGCTAACAGCGGCGACAGATATCACTGCATCCGCAACCGCAGCAGGCCACCGGCACACAAACATTTCGCACGAATCTCGACAAGCTTTCGAGGTTACCTAGCGCGGCACTAATTAGCTAGCAAATCATCGCTTCCCTCCCTCCCTAACCGAACTAGTACTAGTCTAGTAGTCCTAGAAGTGAAATCCCGTTCCCGTCAATCTACTCTACTGGGGCAAGGAGAGGGGGAACATCTCATCACGTACCAGGTGGTACACCGTACACGCATGGCGCGTCCACATCCATCATCTCGTCCACCCCCCACACCCACACGGCGGCCGGCGTCGTCGGGTCGTCAAACCCCTAGTAGTTCGCGCGTCGCGGGGGCCTCGGTCTCGGCGTCCGCGCGGCTAAAACCAGAGCTCCTCATAATCAAGTGCATCGCCAGTCATGCATGCGCATTCCCCTCCCCGACCGCCCTGATCGATGAGCACAACGATAATCAGACACGCTCCGCCGAGCCCCAGCCGGCCCCAACGACAACGAGGTGCGCGACGGGAGGAGGAAAGTTGTCGATGGACGGAGCAGCAGTGGCTTTTAGCTTTGCGAGCCGTCTCCGGTCGTCATCACGCGACCGCGACCGGCCTCCTGCGCGTCGCACGCCGAGCCCTGCCTCTCTGACCGCCGTGGCCCCCGGCCGGCTCGCTCGCCCCACAGGCAAGCAACGAACACAGTACACAGCACCCATACGGCCATACGGGATACGGCCGATCGCCAACCGTGGTCCGTGCAGGAAACGACCTGAGAGACCCCCGGCACAGTGGCATGCATGCATGCATAGTTTGACCTTTGAGAGACGAACAAATTAAACCAGGCTGCTGCCAGCCGGCCGGTGTGTGTGTCAATCGGCTGCTTACCCTATGTAACCGCCTGCGTCTGCATATGCTCTGTCACGCACACAGTTCAAAGTGCTTTGACCCTGCGAGAATCGTATGGTACTACGTACAGTGCGTCAATATCATGTGGGGAACTGGGGATGAGGGCATCCACGCCATGCTGCACCAGCAAACTTTATCAACAAGACGGTACGTACGTATATACGCACCGTGTACAGCAGGTGTGGTCAGCACTGAGCAAGTGAGCAGTGAAACAAAGGACCCGGCCAGGTTACTGTACCCACGGCGCTGCTCGCTCTTGAACGGCTGCTGTTGGGAATTAACCTGCCCCAACCACCTGGACCTGGCACCGTGCAACGACACACAGCGTGGCTCCAACGTTCCTGTGAGATGAGAAAAGATAAAGAACCGTTACGGAGCAAACCGTTACACACAACTACTACTACGGCTTCGGGCCAGTAATTGGCGATTGGACGTCGTCCCAGGTCCCGGCAAAAGGTGAAAGAGCCGCTAGTAGAAAAGTTTAAATGCAAAGCAGTGGAGGCAGTACGAGTAGGTGGCCAATGGCAGTGCCGTGTGGGCTACCTGCATTTCCATCTGCATGCACGCCGAATTCCACTGTATTTATGGGCCTTTGCGCGATTGCCTGCGACACCGGAAGCCCCTTACGTGCCGTCATATATGGATGCCCTAGGGGTTGTACCACAGGATGTGACACATTGACTTGTTTATTTGGATTTTCTGTACTGTTTATTGTTGGTTCCCAATCTTGGTAGATTAGACCAATTTGAATGAAAGAGTCAAAGGAGTAAAATTGAGTCCCAATGTTTATTCAGTGGGTCAAGCGGGCAAAGTAGCCTGTTTAGGCTAGTAGTATAAAACATTCTTTTTCATTCATGGACCGTGGATACTAACCTGATGGTGAGCAATAGGCTAGGCTTACGCAGGAAAAAGTATGTTTTATACTACTAGCCTAAACAGGCTACTTTGCCCGCTTGACCCACTGAATAAACATTGGGACTCAATTTTACTCCTTTGACTCTTTCATTCAAATTGGTCTAATCTACCAAGATTGGGAACCAACAATAAACAGTACAGAAAATCCAAATAAACAAGTCAATGTGTCACATCCTGTGGTACAACCCCTAGGGCATCCATATATGACGGCACGTAAGGGGCTTCCGGTGTCGCAGGCAATCGCGCAAAGGCCCATAAATACAGTGGAATTCGGCGTGCATGCAGATGGAAATGCAGGTAGCCCACACGGCACTGCCATTGGCCACCTACTCGTACTGCCCTCCACTGCTTTGCATTTAAACTTTTCTACTAGCGGCTCTTTCACCTTTTGCCGGACCTGGGACGACGTCCAATCGCCAATTACTGGCCCGAAGCCGTAGTAGTAGTTGTGTGGTAACGGTTTGCTCCGTAACGGTTTCTTTATCTTTTCTCATCTCACAGGAACGTTGGAGCCACGCTGTGTGTCGTTGCACGGTGCCAGGTCCAGGTGGTTGGGGCAGGTTAATTCCCAACAGCAGCCGTTCAAGAGCGAGCAGCGCCGTGGGTACAGTAACCTGGCCGGGTCCTTTGTTTCACTGCTCACTTGCTCAGTGCTGACCACACCTGCTGTACACGGTGCGTATATACGTACGTACCGTCTTGTTGATAAAGTTTGCTGTGCAGCATGGCGTGGATGCCCTCATCCCCAGTTCCCCACATGATATTGACGCACTGTACGTAGTACCATACGATTCTCGCAGGGTCAAAGCACTTTGAACTGTGTGCGTGACAGAGCATATGCAGACGCAGGCGGTTACATAGGTAAGCAGCCGATTGACACACACACCGGCCGGCCCAAACCTGTGTTCGCGAGTCTTCCGCCGTTCCGCGCTCAGCAACGGTATTACGGTACGCAGCAGCTCCCGTGCTCGTTCTGTCGTTCATGGCTCTACCGGCAAGTTAAAAAAAATTTCCACCTAGTTTAAGGGTTTTGTTTGGACGGCAGTCTCCCAGGCAGTTGCTTACTAGGCAAATTATCCTGGCCACAGGCACACATATAAAATCAGACACCTGACGTTGCTGCTTGGGCCAGGCAAGAATCTCACGCCACCGTCCAAACAGGCGCTAACAGCGGCGACAGATATCACTGCATCCGCAACCGCAGCAGGCCACCGGCCACACAAACATTTCGCACGAATCTCGACAAGCTTTCGAGGTTACCTAGCGCGGCACTAATTAGCTAGCAAATCATCGCTTCCCTCCCTCCCTAACCGAACTAGTACTAGTCTAGTAGTCCTAGAAGTGAAATCCCGTTCCCGTCAATCTACTCTACTGGGGCAAGGAGAGGGGGAACATCTCATCACGTACCAGGTGGTACACCGTACACGCATGGCGCGTCCACATCCATCATCTCGTCCACCCCCCACACCCACACGGCGGCCGGCGTCGTCGGGTCGTCAAACCCCTAGTAGTTCGCGCGTCGCGGGGGCCTCGGTCTCGGCGTCCGCGCGGCTAAAACCAGAGCTCCTCATAATCAAGTGCATCGCCAGTCATGCATGCGCATTCCCCTCCCCGACCCGCCCTGATCGATGAGCACAACGATAATCAGACACGCTCCGCCGAGCCCCAGCCGGCCCCAACGACAACGAGGTGCGCGACGGGAGGAGGAAAGTTGTCGATGGACGGAGCAGCAGTGGCTTTTAGCTTTGCGAGCCGTCTCCGGTCGTCATCACGCGACCGCGACCGGCCTCCTGCGCGTCGCACGCCGAGCCCTGCCTCTCTGACCGCCGTGGCCCCCGGCCGGCTCGCTCGCCCACAGGCAAGCAACGAACACAGTACACAGCACCCATACGGCCATACGGGATACGGCCGATCGCCAACCGTGGTCCGTGCAGGAAAACGACCTGAGAGACCCCGGCACAGTGGCATGCATGCATGCATAGTTTGACCTTTGAGAGACGAACAAATTAAACCAGGCTGCTGCCAGGCCGGCCGGTGTGTGTGTCAATCGGCTGCTTACCTATGTAACCGCCTGCGTCTGCATATGCTCTGTCACGCACACAGTTCAAAGTGCTTTGACCCTGCGAGAATCGTATGGTACTACGTACAGTGCGTCAATATCATGTGGGGAACTGGGGATGAGGGCATCCACGCCATGCTGCACAGCAAACTTTATCAACAAGACGGTACGTACGTATATACGCACCGTGTACAGCAGGTGTGGTCAGCACTGAGCAAGTGAGCAGTGAAACAAAGGACCCGGCCAGGTTACTGTACCCACGGCGCTGCTCGCTCTTGAACGGCTGCTGTTGGGAATTAACCTGCCCCAACCACCTGGACCTGGCACCGTGCAACGACACACAGCGTGGCTCCAACGTTCCTGTGAGATGAGAAAAGATAAAGAAACCGTTACGGAGCAAACCGTTACCACACAACTACTACTACGGCTTCGGGCCAGTAATTGGCGATTGGACGTCGTCCCAGGTCCGGCAAAAGGTGAAAGAGCCGCTAGTAGAAAAGTTTAAATGCAAAGCAGTGGAGGGCAGTACGAGTAGGTGGCCAATGGCAGTGCCGTGTGGGCTACCTGCATTTCCATCTGCATGCACGCCGAATTCCACTGTATTTATGGGCCTTTGCGCGATTGCCTGCGACACCGGAAGCCCCTTACGTGCCGTCATATATGGATGCCCTAGGGGTTGTACCACAGGATGTGACACATTGACTTGTTTATTTGGATTTTCTGTACTGTTTATTGTTGGTTCCCAATCTTGGTAGATTAGACCAATTTGAATGAAAGAGTCAAAGGAGTAAAATTGAGTCCCAATGTTTATTCAGTGGGTCAAGCGGGCAAAGTAGCCTGTTTAGGCTAGTAGTATAAAACATACTTTTTCCTGCGTAAGCCTAGCCTATTGCTCACCATCAGGTTAGTATCCACGGTCCATGAATGAAAAAGAATGTTTTTAGAACACCTTTAACTCAAGTGACGAAGGGCCTGTTTGGTTTATGCCCAAACTTGCCATACCTAATTTTTGGCAAACTGTGGAAGCCACAGAAAGTGTGGCGAGGAAAAATACAACCAAACTTGTGGCAAACTTTGGTAAGAAAATAAGTCTATGAGCCCGTTCGCTGGTTCGTTTTCTGGCTGGTGCTGATTTGTATGGCTGGTTTGTTGTGAGAGAAAAAATATTGTTCCGTGGCTGACTGGTTCTGGCTGATACGAACAAGCGAACGAGCTGTATGACATGTGGGATAGGGTGCTAAGAAAGTGTGGCGTACCGTAATTACAGCAGTGAACCAAACACATGCCTAAGAAACTGTAGCGCGCCTGACTTGCGCCATGACAAGCTATGGTCACGAACCGAACAGGCCCGGAGTTACAGTAAGTTGAAAGGATACACTTAATTTTGTGGGCGCATATGCATGTAGAATGTGAATGTATATATGGTGGAATTTTAGCTATATTTTTTAGAGTGCACTTGCACCCACTGATATCGTCTCTACCTTAATTGCCTAGCGAAGGAATGTCAGGTACCTTATCTAGCGTCTTTTCTCTAGTACTCCTACTACTTTAATTACCTACCGAAGGAGTATATAAGTATTTTTTTAGAAAATAAGGTCCTACTGGTATTAACTCAAATGAGTAAGTTAGAGCAAATTTGAAGGATGCACTTATTTTGTGGGTGCATAGGCATGTATCATGTGAATGCATATACATACATAGTGAAATTTTAGCTAAAATCACAGTTTGTATTTTTTTAGGGCACACTTGAATCCCCTAAGTATAATATACCTTTGTCCCTACCTTAATTAAGTACCGAAGCAATGTCAAGCACCTTTTTTTTTGGTGATTGCACAGTACAACGCAGACACTCACAATGCACGCACACTCACCCCTATGAACGCACACACGCAAACCCTACCCCCATGAGCATCTTCGAAGACTGGGCCGGCAAGTCACCACAGACGCCTCGCTGTCGACGGGAACGTCGCCTACCACTGAAAACACAACGACATTAAATCCTAAAAAATTCGCTCCCACGGGAGTCAAACCCAGGACCTGAGGTACTATTGAGGCTCTTATAAGTTATAACCACTAGGCTACGATCCCTTTCGCTAGCGTCTTTTCTCTAGTACTCCTACTAGTATATATATTTTTAGATTAAGTCAATGATTTTTTAGATTATAAGCTCCTACTAGTATATATAGCTGTATAATTCGACAACTATTACATTTTGTGCCCTGCAACCAATTGTCAACCGAGAGCGACAGGCATATGCTTTAACCATGCATAGCGGCACACCTTAGTGAACAGTTGATACCTGAAACGATCCACACTGATCCGTCCGATTGGCGAGCGTGGTCATCACGGCGACCTACGTACACCACGTGGGCTCAAAGCAGATGTTGTCGATCGACGAACCGAACGGCCGAGATGGCGTCGCGGCCCGCGGCGGTCCCGCGTGGCCAGTGACGTGGCACCCTGCGATCGAATCATTGCCCGCTGTCGTTGCGGGGTACGGTACTTAAGTTGGAAAATCATGATGCGTTTATTGAAACGCTTTTAATTTGCAATTGCAGGAGGTGGTTGCATTGCCACCATACATAAACCACGCACAAGCGGGTGCAGTGGGCGCGGATCGATCGGAGCCTGAGGAATCTAACGATCAACACTTCAACAGCTAGGTGTGAGTGTAATGCATGACCATATAATATCACGATGCAAGTGGACGGCGACACTGACAAGCAAAACGTTTGTGCGCATGGGTGGGTGACGGGCGGACGCGACGGATGCAGCAGTCCGATCCCCGTCGACGGTCGATGGGTCTGTCACCGGCGACGACCTTGTGTTGCGTCGTCGACACGTCGGGCGGGTCTCACGAGCGCGTGCGGGTGCCTGTACATGAAATGAAATGAAGGAGCCCTGCCCCGGCCCGCGCGCGTCGCGTGCGATTTGACGCGCGCGCTGGAGCTGATGTGAGGTCAACAAACATGATGGCCTCCCATGTGCTTCTCATTAATTGCATCAGGTGACGGTAATGTTGATGGAATGGAATGTTATCGCGGCTTTGTTCGTCGTCACTGCCAAGTCTTTTCTATGCCCAATTTATTTCCCGTCAAGCAACGGGTGGCGCGGAATCTTAGCGGGGTACTCATGTTACAGGTGATACGTACAGTTTTTGCTTATAATAATGTCCTGGCGAAGTAATTCAGCGGTTAACATCGTGTTGGAGCCCATGATTTTATGGCCAGAGAATATATAGCACGCGTGCAAGCCCAGTACGCAGGATCGTCGAGTACGTAGTTGAGCCAGCATCTCCAGAATATAAATATCCCTTCTTCCTCCTTTAATAAAAGCAAGCATCAATTCTTTTGTTTTCGTTATATATATATATATATATGTATGTATATATATATATATATATATATATATATATATATATATATATATCACACACATGTTGGTTTGTGGCACTAGCTACGTTTAAAATGTCACGCACAAGATATATAAGCGTCCTTTACCCAATATAATGGCATGTACGTGTACACTCAAAATAACCATCTGACATCATGCTTGCTTTACGACTCGAGCACTTTTGTAACGAAGTTATTATGGAGCCCAATCCAATCAAATAATTCGGTGTGCTCGCTCTGCTCCACACCACCGTGCATGGTGCGCTCGATCGATCGATCGATCAGAATGAGTATGCAGGCCACGTATGGCACGTCGTTTCTGATCAATGCTTCGCTTTGCCGGGCTCTCGCCAATGAGTAGTACCGGTGTTCAGAGGTCATCAAGTGCACTGAACAGATGCGAGGCCAACAAAGCACGCAACTAATTGCAAGGTAGCTAGGGTTAACAGGATCCGGCCGGGGAGGAGGAGGATGGCGACCGGCCCCCTTTTCCGTTTTTAATGATTAGATTACGGGAAGTTAATGTAAAGAGCCAAGAGATTTGCGCCGCTCTGCCCCAACTTCCTCCGCTTTGGGCACGGCCGTATGGGGCCTTTTCTTTGCAGGGGAAAAAAACGTTACTCCTACGTCAGATTGGGTCGTACTGCAGATTGTTTCTAATCCAGCTTAGCAAAAATGTCGTAAAAACCAGAGTTTTCATGCACCTTTCCACCTATATAAGTCCTTCATTCTTTTTATTAGAATTTGGCAACATAGGATGGGTTTGTCTAAATAGTGAAAATGATTTCAAAATATATAACTTCTTCCATTTAGAATAATGTATTGTTACAGTTGTTGCTAGTCAAAGTCTCATAGCAGAGATGGTGTCAATGTCCTAATAATGGGTTTAATTATGTTCTGGTCTGGAGGAAGTAACTACAGCAAAAACTTTTCAATTAACCACTTCTAGGTTGCGCTTTCAGGCCACCGACTAGTTGATATTAACTTATTTGGATCGATAGAAGTAGATCAGTAGGGTTTCCTTTTCATTTCGTGTATGAACAAGACCTAGGATGAGTTCTATTATATCCGAGAGAGGTAGAGAGAGAGAGGAGGAAGAGAGATCGAGCAAACCGTCGGTGGAAGGGACGGTGGCGTTGGAGCTCGATCCGGTGGCCGCCATCTCGTTCGTCGAGGAGGTGATGAAAACACGGCAGCGCGGGCGTCGTGGTGGAGTCGTAGCGGTGGCGGTGAGGACAGTGATGTAGTGGCGGCGTGGTCCAGCGGTGCTTCCCGCCGCTAGCTGCGCCCCCACTCAGATCGGAATTAGGGTTGTAGGTGGGGAAGCTGGCGGCTACGGTAAACCTCGTACCGAGTGCCCCGGCCCCCACCTTTGTTTATATGCGCAGTGCGACGGGGGCCCGCCAGCCATGGATGGGCTGGGCGCCCCCGATCAGGGCGCGAGGTCAAGGCCCAAATGGCCGTTGGGCCACTTAGTTAGGAGATCAAACTAACATTCTCCCCCTTGATCTCAACGTTACTTTAACCTTTAAACTTTTACTTCAATACTTTTCACTTTACTCGTTCCATCACAGATAAGCGCATAGAGCATGCTTCATCGTCACGGTCAATTGCCGATAGATTTCACAGCTACAATACACATCTCTGATCTGAAACAGTTACTTTAACTTTCGGGCCCTTTATTATAGTCCAGGAGTCATAGGCTTTCCCTTAAACCCATGCCGGCTACATGTTCTCTGAACACGTTGGGTGGTAAGCCTTTTGTAAGCGGATCCGCGAGCATCTTTTCAGTTCTTATATGCTCAAGATTTATTATTTGATCCCGGACTTTATCCTTCACAACATAATACTTTATGTCAATGTGTTTGGCAGCACCACTTGACCTATTGTTGTGAGCGTACTGTACTGCGGGACTATTATCGCAGTATAACTTTAGTGGCTTATGAATGCTGTCGACCACCTTTAGACCGGGTATGAACTTCTTTAGCCAGTTCACCTGCCCCGTTGCCTCATAACATGCTACAAACTCGGCATACATTGTGGACGATGTAGTGACGGTTTGTTTTGAGCTTTTCCATGAAATAGCTCCTCCAGCGAGAGTGAACACATATCCTGACGTGGATTTTCTATCATCTCCCGCATAATCAGAATCCGAATACCCCACTATCTGGAGAGAATCTGATTTTCTATACGTCAATATGAGGCCTTTTGTTCCTTGCAAAGAAAAGGCCCCATACGGCCGTGCCCAAAGCGGAGGAAGTTGGGGCAGAGCGGCGCAAATCTCTTGGCTCTTTACATTAACTTCCCGTAATCTAATCATTAAAAACGGAAAAGGGGGCCGGTCGCCATCCTCCTCCTCCCCGGCCGGATCCTGTTAACCCTAGCTACCTTGCAATTAGTTGCGTGCTTTGTTGGCCTCGCATCTGTTCAGTGCACTTGATGACCTCTGAACACCGGTACTACTCATTGGCGAGAGCCCGGCAAAGCGAAGCATTGATCAGAAACGACGTGCCATACGTGGCCTGCATACTCATTCTGATCGATCGATCGATCGAGCGCACCATGCACGGTGGTGTGGAGCAGAGCGAGCACACCGAATTATTTGATTGGATTGGGCTCCATAATAACTTCGTTACAAAAGTGCTCGAGTCGTAAAGCAAGCATGATGTCAGATGGTTATTTTGAGTGTACACGTACATGCCATTATATTGGGTAAAGGACGCTTATATATCTTGTGCGTGACATTTTAAACGTAGCTAGTGCCACAAACCAACATGTGTGTGATATATATATATATATATATATATATATATATATATATATATATACATACATATATATATATATATATAACGAAAACAAAAGAATTGATGCTTGCTTTTATTAAAGGAGGAAGAAGGGATATTTATATTCTGGAGATGCTGGCTCAACTACGTACTCGACGATCCTGCGTACTGGGCTTGCACGCGTGCTATATATTCTCTGGCCATAAAATCATGGGCTCCAACACGATGTTAACCGCTGAATTACTTCGCCAGGACATTATTATAAGCAAAAACTGTACGTATCACCTGTAACATGAGTACCCCGCTAAGATTCCGCGCCACCCGTTGCTTGACGGGAAATAAATTGGGCATAGAAAAGACTTGGCAGTGACGACGAACAAAGCCGCGATAACATTCCATTCCATCAACATTACCGTCACCTGATGCAATTAATGAGAAGCACATGGGAGGCCATCATGTTTGTTGACCTCACATCAGCTCCAGCGCGCGCGTCAAATCGCACGCGACGCGCGCGGGCCGGGGCAGGGCTCCTTCATTTCATTTCATGTACAGGCACCCGCACGCGCTCGTGAGACCCGCCCGACGTGTCGACGACGCAACACAAGGTCGTCGCCGGTGACAGACCCATCGACCGTCGACGGGGATCGGACTGCTGCATCCGTCGCGTCCGCCCGTCACCCACCCATGCGCACAAACGTTTTGCTTGTCAGTGTCGCCGTCCACTTGCATCGTGATATTATATGGTCATGCATTACACTCACACCTAGCTGTTGAAGTGTTGATCGTTAGATTCCTCAGGCTCCGATCGATCCGCGCCCACTGCACCCGCTTGTGCGTGGTTTATGTATGGTGGCAATGCAACCACCTCCTGCAATTGCAAATTAAAAGCGTTTCAATAAACGCATCATGATTTTCCAACTTAAGTACCGTACCCCGCAACGACAGCGGGCAATGATTCGATCGCAGGGTGCCACGTCACTGGCCACGCGGGACCGCCGCGGGCCGCGACGCCATCTCGGCCGTTCGGTTCGTCGATCGACAACATCTGCTTTGAGCCCACGTGGTGTACGTAGGTCGCCGTGATGACCACGCTCGCCAATCGGACGGATCAGTGTGGATCGTTTCAGGTATCAACTGTTCACTAAGGTGTGCCGCTATGCATGGTTAAAGCATATGCCTGTCGCTCTCGGTTGACAATTGGTTGCAGGGCACAAAATGTAATAGTTGTCGAATTATACAGCTATATATACTAGTAGGAGCTTATAATCTAAAAAATCATTGACTTAATCTAAAAATATATATACTAGTAGGAGTACTAGAGAAAAGACGCTAGCGAAAGGGATCGTAGCCTAGTGGTTATAACTTATAAGAGCCTCAATAGTACCTCAGGTCCTGGGTTTGACTCCCGTGGGAGCGAATTTTTTAGGATTTAATGTCGTTGTGTTTTCAGTGGTAGGCGACGTTCCCGTCGACAGCGAGGCGTCTGTGGTGACTTGCCGGCCCAGTCTTCGAAGATGCTCATGGGGGTAGGGTTTGCGTGTGTGCGTTCATAGGGGTGAGTGTGCGTGCATTGTGAGTGTCTGCGTTGTACTGTGCAATCACCAAAAAAAAAGGTGCTTGACATTGCTTCGGTACTTAATTAAGGTAGGGACAAAGGTATATTATACTTAGGGGATTCAAGTGTGCCCTAAAAAAATACAAACTGTGATTTTAGCTAAAATTTCACTATGTATGTATATGCATTCACATGATACATGCCTATGCACCCACAAAATAAGTGCATCCTTCAAATTTGCTCTAACTTACTCATTTGAGTTAATACCAGTAGGACCTTATTTTCTAAAAAAATACTTATATACTCCTTCGGTAGGTAATTAAAGTAGTAGGAGTACTAGAGAAAAGACGCTAGATAAGGTACCTGACATTCCTTCGCTAGGCAATTAAGGTAGAGACGATATCAGTGGGTGCAAGTGCACTCTAAAAAATATAGCTAAAATTCCACCATATATACATTCACATTCTACATGCATATGCGCCCACAAAATTAAGTGTATCCTTTCAACTTACTGTAACTCCGGGCCTGTTCGGTTCGTGACCATAGCTTGTCATGGCGCAAGTCAGGCGCGCTACAGTTTCTTAGGCATGTGTTTGGTTCACTGCTGTAATTACGGTACGCCACACTTTCTTAGCACCCTATCCCACATGTCATACAGCTCGTTCGCTTGTTCGTATCAGCCAGAACCAGTCAGCCACGGAACAATATTTTTTCTCTCACAACAAACCAGCCATACAAATCAGCACCAGCCAGAAAACGAACCAGCGAACGGGCTCATAGACTTATTTTCTTACCAAAGTTTGCCACAAGTTTGGTTGTATTTTTCCTCGCCACACTTTCTGTGGCTTCCACAGTTTGCCAAAAATTAGGTATGGCAAGTTTGGGCATAAACCAAACAGGCCCTTCGTCACTTGAGTTAAAGGTGTTCTAAAAACATTCTTTTTCATTCATGGACCGTGGATACTAACCTGATGGTGAGCAATAGGCTAGGCTTACGCAGGAAAAAGTATGTTTTATACTACTAGCCTAAACAGGCTACTTTGCCCGCTTGACCCACTGAATAAACATTGGGACTCAATTTTACTCCTTTGACTCTTTCATTCAAATTGGTCTAATCTACCAAGATTGGGAACCAACAATAAACAGTACAGAAAATCCAAATAAACAAGTCAATGTGTCACATCCTGTGGTACAACCCCTAGGGCATCCATATATGACGGCACGTAAGGGGCTTCCGGTGTCGCAGGCAATCGCGCAAAGGCCCATAAATACAGTGGAATTCGGCGTGCATGCAGATGGAAATGCAGGTAGCCCACACGGCACTGCCATTGGCCACCTACTCGTACTGCCCTCCACTGCTTTGCATTTAAACTTTTCTACTAGCGGCTCTTTCACCTTTTGCCGGACCTGGGACGACGTCCAATCGCCAATTACTGGCCCGAAGCCGTAGTAGTAGTTGTGTGGTAACGGTTTGCTCCGTAACGGTTTCTTTATCTTTTCTCATCTCACAGGAACGTTGGAGCCACGCTGTGTGTCGTTGCACGGTGCCAGGTCCAGGTGGTTGGGGCAGGTTAATTCCCAACAGCAGCCGTTCAAGAGCGAGCAGCGCCGTGGGTACAGTAACCTGGCCGGGTCCTTTGTTTCACTGCTCACTTGCTCAGTGCTGACCACACCTGCTGTACACGGTGCGTATATACGTACGTACCGTCTTGTTGATAAAGTTTGCTGTGCAGCATGGCGTGGATGCCCTCATCCCCAGTTCCCCACATGATATTGACGCACTGTACGTAGTACCATACGATTCTCGCAGGGTCAAAGCACTTTGAACTGTGTGCGTGACAGAGCATATGCAGACGCAGGCGGTTACATAGGTAAGCAGCCGATTGACACACACACCGGCCGGCCTGGCAGCAGCCTGGTTTAATTTGTTCGTCTCTCAAAGGTCAAACTATGCATGCATGCATGCCACTGTGCCGGGGTCTCTCAGGTCGTTTTCCTGCACGGACCACGGTTGGCGATCGGCCGTATCCCGTATGGCCGTATGGGTGCTGTGTACTGTGTTCGTTGCTTGCCTGTGGGCGAGCGAGCCGGCCGGGGGCCACGGCGGTCAGAGAGGCAGGGCTCGGCGTGCGACGCGCAGGAGGCCGGTCGCGGTCGCGTGATGACGACCGGAGACGGCTCGCAAAGCTAAAAGCCACTGCTGCTCCGTCCATCGACAACTTTCCTCCTCCCGTCGCGCCCTCGTTGCTCGTTGGGGCCGCGCGGGCTACGCAGAGCTCCTCATAATCAAGTGCATCGCCATCATGCATCGG
>JAHUYU010003612.1:0-17713 GCA_030439765.1 Tripidium arundinaceum
TCAATTTACAAAGGGCTTATCACGTAATGTGATAGAGAGTGCATCGAGGGAGATGGGTATAAGACCCATGTGAAAATCTGCTGTAGTGGTAACCTGCTCCATATGATCGGAGATCCCATGAAGTGGAGTGGTGAAACAAGCTATGAGTAGATTGAGAGGAAAGTTCCCTATGAATCTATCTCTGATGCATGACTTTCCTTCTGTAAGGCAGGATGGTATTTACCTTAATGTATTCTGAGAGTCTTATAAAGATGAGATGTTGTCATACAGAACATCTTTTGAGGAGTACACCTATATGAGTCAGACTGCTGGTCACAGTCTATGGGATTTGGGTAATCCCTAAATACTCATGAAAGGCACAGAAGTGTGACTTATATGCTTCAAACAGCGGAGATGCCTTTTGCAGCCTAGTACTAGCAAAGGACTTGAGTGAATCTCACCTCACACAAAACTGTCAATTCAAGGCATAGTCCATTGTTCAGTTGTGATTGAGTGAAACTCTTGCTCTAGGTGGATGTTCAACTTAACAGTCTCCACCGAAACACTGGTATATCAAAGAATTGTGATTCTGGAACTACACAGTTACAAACCCTAGAGTTTGGTGGGGATTGTTTGATTTATTATGGGCTTGGCCCATTTATATATTTAATAAATCAATAACTCTATGGTGTGTAACTGTGCGCAATATTAATTATACCGGATTGAAAGTTGAAGGGACATTGACTCAACTTATATGGCGGGAATTATTCCACTTTACTTGAGAAGTTGAGAAACGGATAAAGGTGTGCCACACGCGCGCGCGCGCCGCCGCCGCTGGCTGGGCCGGGCCGTGGGCGTGGGCGTGGGCGTGGGCGTGGCGTGGCAGGCAGGCGGTGAGCGGGCGTGGCGTGTTAAATTTTTAGCACTCACTCACCATGATTACATGAGTTACAACTCTTCGTATGCCCCGTCTCTTCTCCTCCCTGCGCCATCTCCTCCTCTCCCTACGCCTCCTCTCTTCCCCAGCGCCATATAGGCTCTGCCGGCGCACAGGAGGACGGGTTGGTTCCATCTTCCAGTTCCTACTCGAGAGGAAAACCAGATCACAGGTTCGCTGCTCGAAAGCTTCTCCATCTCGTGACTCCACGCGCACGGAGGAGCGAGAGGGCAGGTGCCTCCGGAGCCGGTGCCGTTCGAGACCTTGCACGGGGGATCGGCAATTAGGTTTTTGGGGAGCGTCTACGCGACTGCCCGATTCTTCCTGCCGTTGCCACCGACGTCTTCTTCCCTGGAGGTGCTGCTGGTGGTTTTCTTCCCGGCGACATCTTCTTCCTGGTGGAGAGATCGACTACTTCCCCTACGGCGAGATCGTCTTCTTCCACTAGTTCCTCTACGGCATGTCGAAGGACGTTGGGCAAGGTTCTGGATCCTCCGTTGCGCAAATTGGAGGGTATGTTCGGTTCATCTTCTCTCTGTTTTCCGTTCTGCTGTTTGTTCTTGTTTTAGTAGTTGTCATGAGTATGTTTCAGTATTTCTGTCCCTGTCCTTTGTTGGGTTCTTTTTTTTTCTTCATTCCGTTTCCACTTTCCCTTTTTCTTGTTTTTTTCCTATTTTATCTTATCTATACCTAATAATAAAATGACAAAATTTTAGCATATTTTTTGGTCCACCTCCTCCTAACTACTCCACGAATATGTTAGAAAATTAGACAATTTTCATGTCATTTTAATTCCACAAATTAACTTTATGATGACGACATATAAAAGATTATTAACTATTGAAATGATGTCGTCACATATGTCCATAACAATATGGAACATATGAACAGTAAGCATGTGAATCATATGAAAATCAAAAGCATAGCAGCAAGATACGGGAATTATAACAATAAAACATGATATATGATTTATAACAGCAGCAGACATAAAACAACATGTGAAACAATGCAACAGACTTACTGAAACATATAAACAGCAATATATGAAAAAACTAAATAGAGCTACTGAAACATTCAGACATGGCATATAATATATAGCATACAGCAACATAGGATAACTTACGAAACGACATGACAGAACTACTGAAACATACTCATGACAACTACTAAAACAAGAACAAACAGCAGAACGGAAAACAGAGAGAAGATGAACCGAACATACCCTCCAATTTGCGCAACGGAGGATCCAGAACCTTGCCCAACGTCCTTCGACATGCCGTAGAGGAACTAGTGGAAGAAGACGATCTCGCCGTAGGGGAAGTAGTCGATCTCTCCACCAGGAAGAAGATGTCGCCGGGAAGAAAACCACCAGCAGCACCTCCAGGGAAGAAGACGTCGGTGGCAACGGCAGGAAGAATCGGGCAGTCGCGTAGACGCTCCCCAAAAACCTAATTGCCGATCCCCCGTGCAAGGTCTCGAACGGCACCGGCTCCGGAGGCACCTGCCCTCTCGCTCCTCCGTGCGCGTGGAGTCACGAGATGGAGAAGCTTTCGAGCAGCGAACCTGTGATCTGGTTTTCCTCTCGAGTAGGAACTGGAAGATGGAACCAACCCGTCCTCCTGTGCGCCGGCAGAGCCTATATGGCGCTGGGGAAGAGAGGAGGCGTAGGGAGAGGAGGAGATGGCGCAGGGAGGAGAAGAGACGGGGCATACGAAGAGTTGTAACTCATGTAATCATGGTGAGTGAGTGCTAAAAATTTAACACGCCACGCCCGCTCACCGCCTGCCTGCCACGCCACGCCCACGCCCACGCCCACGCCCACGGCCCGGCCCAGCCAGCGGCGGCGGCGCGCGCGCGCGTGTGGCACACCTTTATCCGTTTCTCAACTTCTCAAGTAAAGTGGAATAATTCCCGCCATATAAGTTGAGTCAATGTCCCTTCAACTTTCAATCCGGTATAATTAATATTGCGCACAGTTACACACCATAGAGTTATTGATTTATTAAATATATAAATGGGCCAAGCCCATAATAAATCAAACAATCCCCACCAAACTCTAGGGTTTGTAACTGTGTAGTTCCAGAATCACAATTCTTTGATATACCAGTGTTTCGGTGGAGACTGTTAAGTTGAACATCCACCTAGAGCAAGAGTTTCACTCAATCACAACTGAACAATGGACTATGCCTTGAATTGACAGTTTTGTGTGAGGTGAGATTCACTCAAGTCCTTTGCTAGTACTAGGCTGCAAAAGGCATCTCCGCTGTTTGAAGCATATAAGTCACACTTCTGTGCCTTTCATGAGTATTTAGGGATTACCCAAATCCCATAGACTGTGACCAGCAGTCTGACTCATATAGGTGTACTCCTCAAAAGATGTTCTGTATGACAACATCTCATCTTTATAAGACTCTCAGAATACATTAAGGTAAATACCATCCTGCCTTACAGAAGGAAAGTCATGCATCAGAGATAGATTCATAGGGAACTTTCCTCTCAATCTACTCATAGCTTGTTTCACCACTCCACTTCATGGGATCTCCGATCATATGGAGCAGGTTACCACTACAGCAGATTTTCACATGGGTCTTATACCCATCTCCCTCGATGCACTCTCTATCACATTACGTGATAAGCCCTTTGTAAATTGATCTGCCAGATTATTCGACGTATGAACATAGTTCAACGCTATAACTCCCAGATTATTGGTTCGCTTATGTATCTTGCTAGTGCAACAAAGCCTGACATCTCTTATGCTGTGAGCAAGCTGAGCCGGTTTGTGTCAAATCCGGGAGATGATTACTGGCGTGCTCTTGAGAGAGTGTTGCGCTATCTAAAAGGTACTGTGACATACGGTATTCATTATACCGGACACCCAAAAGTGCTGGAAGGCTATTGTGATGCCAACTGGATCTCTGATGCTGACGAGATTTATGCCACAAGCGGATATGTGTTTCTGCTTGGAGGTGGCGCTGTTTACTAAAAGTCTTGCAAGCAGACTGTCATTACGAAGTCTACAATGGAAGCAGAACTCACTGCATTAGACACTGCTGGGTCTGAGGCCGAATGGCTTCGAGATCTTCTCCTGGACTTACCGGTTGTTGAGAAACCAATTCCAGCTATTTCTATAAACTGTGATAACCAAACTGTGACCACCAAGGTTAACAGTTCTAGGGATAACATAAAGTCCTCGAGACACGTTAAGAGACGATTAAAATATGTCAGAAAGCTAAGAAACTCCGGAGTTATAGCGTTGAACTATGTTCATACGTCGAATAATCTGGCAGATCAATTTACAAAGGGCTTATCACGTAATGTGATAGAGAGTGCATCGAGGGAGATGGGTATAAGACCCATGTGAAAATCTGCTGTAGTGGTAACCTGCTCCATATGATCGGAGATCCCATGAAGTGGAGTGGTGAAACAAGCTATGAGTAGATTGAGAGGAAAGTTCCCTATGAATCTATCTCTGATGCATGACTTTCCTTCTGTAAGGCAGGATGGTATTTACCTTAATGTATTCTGAGAGTCTTATAAAGATGAGATGTTGTCATACAGAACATCTTTTGAGGAGTACACCTATATGAGTCAGACTGCTGGTCACAGTCTATGGGATTTGGGTAATCCCTAAATACTCATGAAAGGCACAGAAGTGTGACTTATATGCTTCAAACAGCGGAGATGCCTTTTGCAGCCTAGTACTAGCAAAGGACTTGAGTGAATCTCACCTCACACAAAACTGTCAATTCAAGGCATAGTCCATTGTTCAGTTGTGATTGAGTGAAACTCTTGCTCTAGGTGGATGTTCAACTTAACAGTCTCCACCGAAACACTGGTATATCAAAGAATTGTGATTCTGGAACTACACAGTTACAAACCCTAGAGTTTGGTGGGGATTGTTTGATTTATTATGGGCTTGGCCCATTTATATATTTAATAAATCAATAACTCTATGGTGTGTAACTGTGCGCAATATTAATTATACCGGATTGAAAGTTGAAGGGACATTGACTCAACTTATATGGCGGGAATTATTCCACTTTACTTGAGAAGTTGAGAAACGGATAAAGGTGTGCCACACGCGCGCGCGCGCCGCCGCCGCTGGCTGGGCCGGGCCGTGGGCGTGGGCGTGGGCGTGGGCGTGGCGTGGCAGGCAGGCGGTGAGCGGGCGTGGCGTGTTAAATTTTTAGCACTCACTCACCATGATTACATGAGTTACAACTCTTCGTATGCCCCGTCTCTTCTCCTCCCTGCGCCATCTCCTCCTCTCCCTACGCCTCCTCTCTTCCCCAGCGCCATATAGGCTCTGCCGGCGCACAGGAGGACGGGTTGGTTCCATCTTCCAGTTCCTACTCGAGAGGAAAACCAGATCACAGGTTCGCTGCTCGAAAGCTTCTCCATCTCGTGACTCCACGCGCACGGAGGAGCGAGAGGGCAGGTGCCTCCGGAGCCGGTGCCGTTCGAGACCTTGCACGGGGGATCGGCAATTAGGTTTTTGGGGAGCGTCTACGCGACTGCCCGATTCTTCCTGCCGTTGCCACCGACGTCTTCTTCCCTGGAGGTGCTGCTGGTGGTTTTCTTCCCGGCGACATCTTCTTCCTGGTGGAGAGATCGACTACTTCCCCTACGGCGAGATCGTCTTCTTCCACTAGTTCCTCTACGGCATGTCGAAGGACGTTGGGCAAGGTTCTGGATCCTCCGTTGCGCAAATTGGAGGGTATGTTCGGTTCATCTTCTCTCTGTTTTCCGTTCTGCTGTTTATTCTTGTTTTAGTAGTTGTCATGAGTATGTTTCAGTAAGTCTGTTGCATTGTTTCACATGTTGTTTTATGTCTGCTGCTGTTATAAATCATATATCATGTTTTATTGTTATAATTCCCGTATCTTGCTGCTATGCTTTTGATTTTCATATGATTCACATGCTTACTGTTCATATGTTCCATATTGTTATGGACATATGTGACGACATCATTTCAATAGTTAATAATCTTTTATATGTCGTCATCATAAAGTTAATTTGTGGAATTAAAATGACATGAAAATTGTCTAATTTTCTAACATATTCGTGGAGTAGTTAGGAGGAGGTGGACCAAAAAATATGCTAAAATTTTGTCATTTTATTATTAGGTATAGATAAGATAAAATAGGAAAAAAACAACATGTGAAACAATGCAACAGACTTACTGAAACATATAAACAGCAATATATGAAAAAACTAAATAGAGCTACTGAAACATTCAGACATGGCATATAATATATAGCATACAGCAACATAGGATAACTTACGAAACGACATGACAGAACTACTGAAACATACTCATGACAACTACTAAAACAAGAATAAACAGCAGAACGGAAAACAGAGAGAAGATGAACCGAACATACCCTCCAATTTGCGCAACGGAGGATCCAGAACCTTGCCCAACGTCCTTCGACATGCCGTAGAGGAACTAGTGGAAGAAGACGATCTCGCCGTAGGGGAAGTAGTCGATCTCTCCACCAGGAAGAAGATGTCGCCGGGAAGAAAACCACCAGCAGCACCTCCAGGGAAGAAGACGTCGGTGGCAACGGCAGGAAGAATCGGGCAGTCGCGTAGACGCTCCCCAAAAACCTAATTGCCGATCCCCCGTGCAAGGTCTCGAACGGCACCGGCTCCGGAGGCACCTGCCCTCTCGCTCCTCCGTGCGCGTGGAGTCACGAGATGGAGAAGCTTTCGAGCAGCGAACCTGTGATCTGGTTTTCCTCTCGAGTAGGAACTGGAAGATGGAACCAACCCGTCCTCCTGTGCGCCGGCAGAGCCTATATGGCGCTGGGGAAGAGAGGAGGCGTAGGGAGAGGAGGAGATGGCGCAGGGAGGAGAAGAGACGGGGCATACGAAGAGTTGTAACTCATGTAATCATGGTGAGTGAGTGCTAAAAATTTAACACGCCACGCCCGCTCACCGCCTGCCTGCCACGCCACGCCCACGCCCACGCCCACGCCCACGGCCCGGCCCAGCCAGCGGCGGCGGCGCGCGCGCGCGTGTGGCACACCTTTATCCGTTTCTCAACTTCTCAAGTAAAGTGGAATAATTCCCGCCATATAAGTTGAGTCAATGTCCCTTCAACTTTCAATCCGGTATAATTAATATTGCGCACAGTTACACACCATAGAGTTATTGATTTATTAAATATATAAATGGGCCAAGCCCATAATAAATCAAACAATCCCCACCAAACTCTAGGGTTTGTAACTGTGTAGTTCCAGAATCACAATTCTTTGATATACCAGTGTTTCGGTGGAGACTGTTAAGTTGAACATCCACCTAGAGCAAGAGTTTCACTCAATCACAACTGAACAATGGACTATGCCTTGAATTGACAGTTTTGTGTGAGGTGAGATTCACTCAAGTCCTTTGCTAGTACTAGGCTGCAAAAGGCATCTCCGCTGTTTGAAGCATATAAGTCACACTTCTGTGCCTTTCATGAGTATTTAGGGATTACCCAAATCCCATAGACTGTGACCAGCAGTCTGACTCATATAGGTGTACTCCTCAAAAGATGTTCTGTATGACAACATCTCATCTTTATAAGACTCTCAGAATACATTAAGGTAAATACCATCCTGCCTTACAGAAGGAAAGTCATGCATCAGAGATAGATTCATAGGGAACTTTCCTCTCAATCTACTCATAGCTTGTTTCACCACTCCACTTCATGGGATCTCCGATCATATGGAGCAGGTTACCACTACAGCAGATTTTCACATGGGTCTTATACCCATCTCCCTCGATGCACTCTCTATCACATTACGTGATAAGCCCTTTGTAAATTGATCTGCCAGATTATTCGACGTATGAACATAGTTCAACGCTATAACTCCGGAGTTTCTTAGCTTTCTGACATATTTTAATCGTCTCTTAACGTGTCTCGAGGACTTTATGTTATCCCTAGAACTGTTAACCTTGGTGGTCACAGTTTGGTTATCACAGTTTATAGAAATAGCTGGAATTGGTTTCTCAACAACCGGTAAGTCCAGGAGAAGATCTCGAAGCCATTCGGCCTCAGACCCAGCAGTGTCTAATGCAGTGAGTTCTGCTTCCATTGTAGACTTCGTAATGACAGTCTGCTTGCAAGACTTTTAGTAAACAGCGCCACCTCCAAGCAGAAACACATATCCGCTTGTGGCATAAATCTCGTCAGCATCAGAGATCCAGTTGGCATCACAATAGCCTTCCAGCACTTTTGGGTGTCCGGTATAATGAATACCGTATGTCACAGTACCTTTTAGATAGCGCAACACTCTCTCAAGAGCACGCCAGTAATCATCTCCCGGATTTGACACAAACCGGCTCAGCTTGCTCACAGCATAAGAGATGTCAGGCTTTGTTGCACTAGCAAGATACATAAGCGAACCAATAATCTGGGAGTATCTCAGTTGATTCCTTGTTATTCTTCGATTTTTCCTCAATAGCACACTAGGATCATAAGGTGTAGGAGCAGGTTGACAGTCACTAAACCCAAAGCGACTTAAAACATTTTCCACATAGTGGGACTGTAACAAAGTTACCCCACCATCACCTTCTCTTATAAGCTTGATATTAAGAATAACATCACCTTCTCCCAAATCTTTCATCTCAAAATTATTTGATAGAAATTTCTTCACTTCCTCAATCACAATGAGGCTTGTCCCAAAGATCAATATGTCATCAACATAAAGGCACAGCATAACAGCCTCACTCCCACCATACCGATAATACACACAAGTGTCAACTTCATTCACAACAAAGCCAGCAGCTGTAAGAGTATTATCAAACTTTTCATGTCATTGCTTAGGTGCTTATTTTAGGCCATACAATGATTTTAACAACCTGCACACCTTGTTCTCTTGACCATTCGCAATGAACCCTTCTCGCTGATCCATATAGATCTCCTCATCCAACTCTCCATTCAGAAAAGCTGTCTTAACATCCATCTGATGAATGAGAAGACCATACGAGGCTGCCACGGCAATCAAAGTGCGAATTGTAGTCAATCGAGCAACTGGTGAATAGGTGTCAAAGAAATCTTCACCCTCTCTTTGGGTATATCCTTTGGCCACAAGCCTTGCCTTGTACCTCTCAATTGTACCATCAGGCCTAAGCTTTTTCTTGAAGATCCATTTCCAACCTATAGGTTGACAACCATAAGGACGGTCAACGACCTCCCAAGTTCCATTAGACATAATAGATTCCATCTCACTCCTTACTGCTTCCTTCCATAAGTCAGCATCAGGAGCAGAATATGCCTCTCTAATGGTGGTTGGTGTGTCTTCCACAAGGTATACTATGAAGTCATTACCAAAGGATTTTGCAACCCTCTGTCTCTTACTCTTTCGAGTGACTATAGTATCGTCCTCCTCAGGGATGTGCGCATGAAAATCCTCAGCATGATCTATATGAATAGATAGTTCGTGCTCATGGGGAATTATAGTCTCATGACTTGTTTCACTAGGTGTATTCTTCATGGGAAATTCATTCTCAAAGAATGTTGCGTCTCTCGACTCCATGATAGTATCAACATACATATCAGTAACTTCAGATTTTATAATTAAGAACCTATACCCAACGCTGTGAAAAGCATAACCAAGAAAAATACAATCAACAGTTTTAGGCCCAAGTTTACGCTTTTGTTGATTGGCACATTCACTTTAGCCAAGCAACCCCAAGTGCGCAAATATGAGAGATTTAGTCTTCTCTTTTCCCATTCCTCAAATGATGTGATCTCTTTTTTCTTTGTTGGAACTCTGTTCAGGACATGACATGCTGTCATAACTGCTTCACCCCACCATTCCTTAGATAATCTCGTAGTGCTTAACATGGCATTCACCAACTCTGTTAATGTGCGGTTTTTCCGTTCAGCAATCCCATTGTATTGTGGTGAGAATGGCAGTGTCCTCTCATGAACAATACCATGTTCCACACAAAACTCATCGAAATCATTAGAGAAATATTCTCCACCTCGATCAGACCTTAACCGTTTTATTTTCCTTTCAAGTTGGTTCTCAACTTCAGCTTTATAGGCCTTAAAATAATATAACGCTTCATCTTTTGTTTTTAAGAGATACACATAGCAAAACCTGGTGGAGTCATCTATAAAGGTGAGAAAGTATGCTTTACCGCCCTTAGTCAAAATTTCATTCATCTCATACAGATCAGAATGAACAAGTTCTAGAGGTGCCAGATTCCTCGCCTCAGCAGCCTTGTGTGGCTTGTGGGGTTGTTTTGATTCAACACACACATGGCACTTAGACTTTTTGACCATGCTAAATTTAGAAATTAAATTCAGATTTGCTAACCGCATAAGACAGCCAAAACTTGCATACTTTCTCACCTTTATAGATGACTCCACCAGGTTTTGCTATGTGTATCTCTTAAAAACAAAAGATGAAGCGTTATATTATTTTAAGGCCTATAAAGCTGAAGTTGAGAACCAACTTGAAAGGAAAATAAAACGGTTAAGGTCTGATCGAGGTGGAGAATATTTCTCTAATGATTTCGATGAGTTTTGTGTGGAACATGGTATTGTTCATGAGAGGACACTGCCATTCTCACCACAATACAATGGGATTGCTGAACGGAAAAACCGCACATTAACAGAGTTGGTGAATGCCATGTTAAGCACTACGAGATTATCTAAGGAATGGTGGGGTGAAGCAGTTATGACAGCATGTCATGTCCTGAACAGAGTTCCAACAAAGAAAAAAGAGATCACATCATTTGAGGAATGGGAAAAGAGAAGACTAAATCTCTCATATTTGCGCACTTGGGGTTGCTTGGCTAAAGTGAATGTGCCAATCAACAAAAGCGTAAACTTGGGCCTAAAACTGTTGATTGTATTTTTCTTGGTTATGCTTTTCACAGCGTTGGGTATAGGTTCTTAATTATAAAATCTGAAGTTACTGATATGTATGTTGATACTATCATGGAGTCGAGAGACGCAACATTCTTTGAGAATGAATTTCCCATGAAGAATACACCTAGTGAAACAAGTCATGAGACTATAATTCCCCATGAGCACGAACTATCTATTCATATAGATCATGCTGAGGATTTTCATGCGCACATCCCTGAGGAGGACGATACTATAGTCACTCGAAAGAGTAAGAGACAGAGGGTTGCAAAATCCTTTGGTAATGACTTCATAGTATACCTTGTGGAAGACACACCAACCACCATTAGAGAGGCATATTCTGCTCCTGATGCTGACTTATGGAAGGAAGCAGTAAGGAGTGAGATGGAATCTATTATGTCTAATGGAACTTGGAGGTCGTTGACCGTCCTTATGGTTGTCAACCTATAGGTTGGAAATGGATCTTCAAGAAAAAGCTTAGGCCTGATGGTACAATTGAGAGGTACAAGGCAAGGCTTGTGGCCAAAGGATATACCCAAAGAGAGGGTGAAGATTTCTTTGACACCTATTCACCAGTTGCTCGATTGACTACAATTCGCACTTTGATTGCCGTGGCAGCCTCGTATGGTCTTCTCATTCATCAGATGGATGTTAAGACAGCTTTTCTGAATGGAGAGTTGGATGAGGAGATCTATATGGATCAGCGAGAAGGGTTCATTGCGAATGGTCAAGAGAACAAGGTGTGCAGGTTGTTAAAATCATTGTATGGCCTAAAATAAGCACCTAAGCAATGACATGAAAAGTTTGATAATACTCTTACAGCTGCTGGCTTTGTTGTGAATGAGTTGACACTTGTGTGTATTATCGGTATGGTGGGAGTGAGGCTGTTATGCTGTGCCTTTATGTTGATGACATATTGATCTTTGGGACAAGCCTCATTGTGATTGAGGAAGTGAAGAAATTTCTATCAAATAATTTTGAGATGAAAGATTTGGGAGAAGGTGATGTTATTCTTAATATCAAGCTTATAAGAGAAGGTGATGGTGGGGTAACTTTGTTACAGTCCCACTATGTGGAAAATGTTTTAAGTCGCTTTGGGTTTAGTGACTGTCAACCTGCTCCTACACCTTATGATCCTAGTGTGCTATTGAGGAAAAATCGAAGAATAACAAGGAATCAACTGAGATACTCCCAGATTATTGGTTCGCTTATGTATCTTGCTAGTGCAACAAAGCCTGACATCTCTTATGCTGTGAGCAAGCTGAGCCGGTTTGTGTCAAATCCGGGAGATGATTACTGGCGTGCTCTTGAGAGAGTGTTGCGCTATCTAAAAGGTACTGTGACATACGGTATTCATTATACCGGACACCCAAAAGTGCTGGAAGGCTATTGTGATGCCAACTGGATCTCTGATGCTGACGAGATTTATGCCACAAGCGGATATGTGTTTCTGCTTGGAGGTGGCGCTGTTTACTAAAAGTCTTGCAAGCAGACTGTCATTACGAAGTCTACAATGGAAGCAGAACTCACTGCATTAGACACTGCTGGGTCTGAGGCCGAATGGCTTCGAGATCTTCTCCTGGACTTACCGGTTGTTGAGAAACCATCCAGCTATTTCTATAAACTGTGATAACCAAACTGTGACCACCAAGGTTAACAGTTCTAGGGATAACATAAAGTCCTCGAGACACGTTAAGAGACGATTAAAATATGTCAGAAAGCTAAGAAACTCCGGAGTTATAGCGTTGAACTATGTTCATACGTCGAATAATCTGGCAGATCAATTTACAAAGGGCTTATCACGTAATGTGATAGAGAGTGCATCGAGGGAGATGGGTATAAGACCCATGTGAAAATCTGCTGTAGTGGTAACCTGCTCCATATGATCGGAGATCCCATGAAGTGGAGTGGTGAAACAAGCTATGAGTAGATTGAGAGGAAAGTTCCCTATGAATCTATCTCTGATGCATGACTTTCCTTCTGTAAGGCAGGATGGTATTTACCTTAATGTATTCTGAGAGTCTTATAAAGATGAGATGTTGTCATACAGAACATCTTTTGAGGAGTACACCTATATGAGTCAGACTGCTGGTCACAGTCTATGGGATTTGGGTAATCCCTAAATACTCATGAAAGGCACAGAAGTGTGACTTATATGCTTCAAACAGCGGAGATGCCTTTTGCAGCCTAGTACTAGCAAAGGACTTGAGTGAATCTCACCTCACACAAAACTGTCAATTCAAGGCATAGTCCATTGTTCAGTTGTGATTGAGTGAAACTCTTGCTCTAGGTGGATGTTCAACTTAACAGTCTCCACCGAAACACTGGTATATCAAAGAATTGTGATTCTGGAACTACACAGTTACAAACCCTAGAGTTTGGTGGGGATTGTTTGATTTATTATGGGCTTGGCCCATTTATATATTTAATAAATCAATAACTCTATGGTGTGTAACTGTGCGCAATATTAATTATACCGGATTGAAAGTTGAAGGGACATTGACTCAACTTATATGGCGGGAATTATTCCACTTTACTTGAGAAGTTGAGAAACGGATAAAGGTGTGCCACACGCGCGCGCGCGCCGCCGCCGCTGGCTGGGCCGGGCCGTGGGCGTGGGCGTGGGCGTGGGCGTGGCGTGGCAGGCAGGCGGTGAGCGGGCGTGGCGTGTTAAATTTTTAGCACTCACTCACCATGATTACATGAGTTACAACTCTTCGTATGCCCCGTCTCTTCTCCTCCCTGCGCCATCTCCTCCTCTCCCTACGCCTCCTCTCTTCCCCAGCGCCATATAGGCTCTGCCGGCGCACAGGAGGACGGGTTGGTTCCATCTTCCAGTTCCTACTCGAGAGGAAAACCAGATCACAGGTTCGCTGCTCGAAAGCTTCTCCATCTCGTGACTCCACGCGCACGGAGGAGCGAGAGGGCAGGTGCCTCCGGAGCCGGTGCCGTTCGAGACCTTGCACGGGGGATCGGCAATTAGGTTTTTGGGGAGCGTCTACGCGACTGCCCGATTCTTCCTGCCGTTGCCACCGACGTCTTCTTCCCTGGAGGTGCTGCTGGTGGTTTTCTTCCGGCGACATCTTCTTCCTGGTGGAGAGATCGACTACTTCCCCTACGGCGAGATCGTCTTCTTCACTAGTTCCTCTACGGCATGTCGAAGGACGTTGGGCAAGGTTCTGGATCCTCCGTTGCGCAAATTGGAGGGTATGTTCGGTTCATCTTCTCTCTGTTTTCCGTTCTGCTGTTTATTCTTGTTTTAGTAGTTGTCATGAGTATGTTTCAGTAGTTCTGTCATGTCGTTTCGTAAGTTATCCTATGTTGCTGTATGCTATATATTATATGCCATGTCTGAATGTTTCAGTAGCTCTATTTAGTTTTTTCATATATTGCTGTTTATATGTTTCAGTAAGTCTGTTGCATTGTTTCACATGTTGTTTTATGTCTGCTGCTGTTATAAATCATATATCATGTTTTATTGTTATAATTCCCGTATCTTGCTGCTATGCTTTTGATTTTCATATGATTCACATGCTTACTGTTCATATGTTCCATATTGTTATGGACATATGTGACGACATCATTTCAATAGTTAATAATCTTTTATATGTCGTCATCATAAAGTTAATTTGTGGAATTAAAATGACATGAAAATTGTCTAATTTTCTAACATATTCGTGGAGTAGTTAGGAGGAGGTGGACCAAAAAATATGCTAAAATTTTGTCATTTTATTATTAGGTATAGATAAGATAAAATAGGAAAAAAACAAGAAAAAGGGAAAGTGGAAACGGAATGAAGAAAAAAAAAGAACCCAACAAAGGACAGGGACAGAAACGTGTCCAAGGAAAAAGAACAGACGCGGCGGGGATTTCCCAAGCGGGTGTCAATCCTGCGGTCGACGAGAAGTAAGTACTCCTGGAGACAGATAGATAATTATTATAAAGAGACAAACTCGTTTTCTTATCCAATTCCTAACCAAATAAACAAATCGATTTGATTTCCTTGGTTACCAGCATACCAACGAATCCTAACTGGACTCTGTGATCAGACGTGCTGCTCCCTTCCTTATCCAATTCCTAACCAAATAAACAAATCGATTTGATTTCCTTGGTTACCAGCAGACCAACGTATCCTAACTGGACTCTGTGATCAGACGTGCTGCTCCCTCTGTTCAGCCCGTATGACACCTCTAGCTCTTCACGCAGGGTGATTACTGATTAGGCTGGACGTTTATTTATTTACTATATATTATATGTATATAAGACGTAGATTAGATAATGGACTGTTTAAGATTTCTACTCATGAGTCTGCGTCACATTACGACTCAATATGTTTTGGAAGCGGACTCCGTATCGATCATCGCTAGATGCAGTCTATTCTAACTCGTATGAGCATGAGCACGGATCATATAAATCCGGACGAAAGAAATTCTCCATTATCGGGTAGTTAGGGGCGATGGAAAAAAATAGCCTGAAATTTTGCCTCTTTATTATTAGGTATAGATATAAATTATTAGCTAGATGATCCAACAGAACTTAGCTGTTAGGTTAGCTAATTAATAATCAGGTTAGTAAAAATCTATTATTAGCTAGATGATCCAACGGAACTTAGCTGTTAGGTTAGCTAATTAATAATCAGGTTAGCTAGTTTTCTTCTGCTAGCAGCGAAGAATTAGCTGACCGGATCAAATACGAGTCTACCCTATAAGCGTGGTAAAATTAACCAAAGGAAGCTTCTTTTCGTTGACTCCGATGAGAAACCATGGGTGCGCGCTCAGCCGCTCACTGCAGCTTTTTACGGCTGCAGCTGCAGCTCTGACTGCGAACAGCAAAATGATTTCTACTGTATATCCTTTTACAACGTGCCGCCGCAGCTGAGAAAAATCACAGACGTACATGCTGAATACGTGCAATACATCTTGTCGTCCTGGCAACAGTTGTTTCATAGGCTAACATGTGCCCCAGCAAACCACAGGACACAGAGACAATGAGTATAACTTGTGCAGGATATAGAACTTCAGCAAAACCAGGACAAAAGAGTTCTGCTAGAGATGGACATATCAGAGCATTCAGGCAATAAAGACTAGAGAGAGATCTGCAAATTGACAAAAAGTGAATATCATTTGAAAATGAGAAATCCCACCGTGAGAGCACCCTCTGGCCTCTGCCTCTGGACTATGCAGAAGGAACATGGAGATTTGACTTCTATTTGCTGTTCAGAAATAGATAACTGTCACAGCAAAATGTCAACAAAACTGATGATATAGTTATCTACTACAGTACATAAGAATGAATACTTTCCACATGACCAAGTTGGGCAACGCCGATGTTTTCCTTCATTTTCGATTACTGCTTCTCCAATGTTAGGCCAATCAGCTATTCAGGCAGCACTCAATCACAGAAGGGAGAAAGAACCCAGGTTGACAGAAAATACATTACAGATGTAGAGTCAAGTTTAGCAGCACCGATACAGAACTACAGAAGAGAATACAAGATCAAGGAGAAACGATGGGATTTTCACATTACCAGTCAGGCCATGACATGATACTTCATATATCAAAGTAATAGAGATACAGTGAATATAGATACAGTGAATATAAGGAAGGGAGCAGCACGTCTGATCACAGAGTCCAGTTAGGATTCGTTGGTATGCTGGTAACCAAGGAAATCAAATCGATTTGTTTATTTGGTTAGGAATTGGATAAGAAAACGAGTTTGTCTCTTTATAATAATTATCTATCTGTCTCCAGGAGTACTTACTTCTCGTCGACCGCAGGATTGACACCCGCTTGGGAAATCCCCGCCGCGTCTGTTCTTTTTCCTTGGACACGTTTCTGTCCCTGTCCTTTGTTGGGTTCTTTTTTTTTCTTCATTCCGTTTCCACTTTCCCTTTTTCTTGTTTTTTTCCTATTTTATCTTATCTATACCTAATAATAAAATGACAAAATTTTAGCATATTTTTTGGTCCACCTCCTCCTAACTACTCCACGAATATGTTAGAAAATTAGACAATTTTCATGTCATTTTAATTCCACAAATTAACTTTATGATGACGACATATAAAAGATTATTAACTATTGAAATGATGTCGTCACATATGTCCATAACAATATGGAACATATGAACAGTAAGCATGTGAATCATATGAAAATCAAAAGCATAGCAGCAAGATACGGGAATTATAACAATAAAACATGATATATGATTTATAACAGCAGCAGACATAAAACAACATGTGAAACAATGCAACAGACTTACTGAAACATATAAACAGCAATATATGAAAAAACTAAATAGAGCTACTGAAACATTCAGACATGGCATATAATATATAGCATACAGCAACATAGGATAACTTACGAAACGACATGACAGAACTACTGAAACATACTCATGACAACTACTAAAACAAGAACAAACAGCAGAACGGAAAACAGAGAGAAGATGAACCGAACATACCCTCCAATTTGCGCAACGGAGGATCCAGAACCTTGCCCAACGTCCTTCGACATGCCGTAGAGGAACTAGTGGAAGAAGACGATCTCGCCGTAGGGGAAGTAGTCGATCTCTCCACCAGGAAGAAGATGTCGCCGGGAAGAAAACCACCAGCAGCACCTCCAGGGAAGAAGACGTCGGTGGCAACGGCAGGAAGAATCGGGCAGTCGCGTAGACGCTCCCCAAAAACCTAATTGCCGATCCCCCGTGCAAGGTCTCGAACGGCACCGGCTCCGGAGGCACCTGCCCTCTCGCTCCTCCGTGCGCGTGGAGTCACGAGATGGAGAAGCTTTCGAGCAGCGAACCTGTGATCTGGTTTTCCTCTCGAGTAGGAACTGGAAGATGGAACCAACCCGTCCTCCTGTGCGCCGGCAGAGCCTATATGGCGCTGGGGAAGAGAGGAGGCGTAGGGAGAGGAGGAGATGGCGCAGGGA
>JAHUYU010003301.1:0-16821 GCA_030439765.1 Tripidium arundinaceum
TCGCGTAGGGGATGGCCCTGCCATTGTTGTGGAGTGAGGTCGCGTAGGGGATGGCCCTGCCATTGTTGCAGAGGGAGGAAGCAAGAGGAGGCGTGTTCTCCACGGAGGGTGAGGACGCCAAGGGAGAGAGACGAACCATTTTCACCTGGTCGATCTGTGGCAGGTAATTAATTAATCTAACCCTAGTGATGCTGAATCAACGCATGCTTCTTTGGACCCTAAATATATACACCAAAATCTTTTGTACAGTGGTTGTTGACTGCTCTATCACAAGGAAAACAACACATTGCAACGATTGCAAGGTAAAGCGATGAACGACAAGCGACACTGCGACAGGCACATCCCTTCAATTAAAACTTATAAGTTATAATGCATTGGTTCGAAGAAGCAGCAATCCATCTCATCTCATAATGGCGAAACAAGGGTTAGATTAATTAATTACCTGCCACAGATCGACCAGGTGAAAATGGTTCGTCTCTCTCCCTTGGCGTCCTCACCCTCCGTGGAGAACACGCCTCCTCTTGCTTCCTCCCTCTGCAACAATGGCAGGGCCATCCCCTACGCGACCTCACTCCACAACAATGGCAGGGCCATCCCCTACGCGACCTCACTCCACAACAATGGCGGGTCGGTCTCCTGTGCCTCTTCCTCCTCGCCCCATCACTTGCTGGACAAGCGGGATTTCCCTTTTCTTTCTGAAGGAGCAAGGCCGGCACGGAAGAGCGCGTTCGCCATGCCTTTCGATGCCTCCTCTCGCGGCTTCAAGCATTCGTTTATGGCCTCTTCCTTCCCGTTTGAGGAGGTCTCAATGAATGCAGTTAAGCTCAAGCATGCGCCGATCGAGTTATCATGGCCCAGTCGTGACGGTGGGGATCTGGAGCAGGAGAAATCGGTGCAGAGGAAGGAGTTGGAGACGAAGCACAGAGGAATCGAAAAAGCTGTTGCTCCGACGGTGGGGCTGGTTCGTCAGCTTCAGTGGTTCCGAGCACCTCAAAAGGTGCGCCTGGTTACCGGCATCCTAGGGTCCTGCCCGCAGGATGCGACACGCGGCATCCATCCGAGCAGGGGTGAACGCAAGGAAGACGACGACTCTGATTCAGGTCACTTCCCTTCCGAAGCAAAGCCCCAATTGGGATCCTGTGAAGGTACTCCAAACCTTAACCCCACAAGATTCCCCAATCTCTGCAAAATCGTCGGACACCTATGGAAGAAATCACCAACCAAATCCTTTGCGGCGGCTGTGAGCCGAAGCGGCTCCCACGGTTTCCGTCGGGATGCAGCCTTGAGGTGGTGGTAGGCGTTCGGGATGGCGCGACCGCGATAGCGAGAAGGAGGGGGCGGGTGGCGGAAGATATGGCAGAAGTCAGGGGCGAACTGGAGCACGCGACAATGTTTGGCAGAGGAAGGATGCAGCTGCGAACTGGAGCACGCGACAATGTTTGGCAAGGGCGGGGGAGTGTGGCGGCTGCGCCCTGCTGGCTTCCCTCGAGCGGTGGAGCGGCGCTGCTGCTCGAGTGGCGCAGCGAGCTCGGCGGGGCGAGCGGCTGCGCGCGTGCCGCGGGGCGGCTTGGTGACGGGGCGGCGCACGGGCATGCGTGCGCTGCGGAGAAAGATGGCGACGGTGCCCTGTGCGCGGGCGCAGCTCGCAGTGAGGCTGCGCTAGCGAGCGGGCAAGTGGCCGAGCGTGCGGCGCGGGGAGGGAGACGACCCTGTGGCGGGGTCACCGATAGGCGGGCCCCACTTGTCGGTAGTGCTGACTGGCAGGCCCCGCTGGTTAGCGAGCGTGCGAGGGAGAGGGGGTGCGGCTGCGCTGTTGCTAAAGCGGCTGGGCTGCACTAGGCCTTGGGCCGGTGCGAGCGGGGGAAGGGGGAGAGGGGAGGCCGACTGGGCCGGGCCTCTGCGGCTACGGGCCAAAAGAGGGAGGGTGAAGAGAAAAAGAATAAAAGCTCTTTTCTATTTTTCAAATCAGTATTTTGGAAGGGGTTTTCATAAAGTCGATTTAAAAACTAGACTAAGCACACACAGGCAAACAGATAAAACTGTGCAACAGCATTAATGCAACAATACATGGTTTCTACCTTATATTTCCTTTTAGTTTATTTTTATTAAACTTTTATATTCCTCCTATAAAATAAAGGCAACTAAATCAAATTAAATCAAATTAATTCTAATTTTCAGAACTTAAAATTTAGGGTGTTACAAACCTATCCTATTAAGATGAATCTCATCCTCGAGATTCAGATGGTTCTTCGAACAACTGCGCGTAATCTGCCTTTAACTCATCCTCTCTTTCCCAGGTAGCTAGGTTCCTCCTCTATGTGGTGCCTCCATTATACTTTGCACATTCTAATTGTCTCGCTTCAGGTAATTCTCTCGGCTGTTTCTACGATTTTTACGGGATATTCCTCATAAGTGAGATCATTCTTTACCTCCGGTTCTTCCAATGGCAACTATTTCTCTAGAACCCTTAGACATTTCTTGAGTTGTGATACGTGGAATACATCATGCAGTCTGACAGTCTGGCAGGTAATTCCAGTCGATATGCCACTTCACCTCTCCTTTCTAGGACTTTGAAAGGACCAATGTACCTTGGTGTCAGCTTTCCTTTGACCTTGAATCTCTTAAATCCCATGATAGGAGATACTTTAAGGTAGACATACCAACTCTCTACGGCGCACATCCGCATAACTCTTTTGTCGGGACTAGGCTAATTTTAGGTTCTCTCGAATAACTTGGACCTGTTCCTCGGCCACCTTCAAAGATTCAGGTAAACACTTGTCTTTCCCCTGTCTAATCCCAAAACAATGGCGTTATGCACTTCCTACCACACAGTGCTTCAAAAGGAGACATCTTGAGACTGGCTTAGTAACTGTTGTTATATGAGAACTCTGCATAAGGCAAACTAGCACTAGTAGGAATGTGCACATCTATGACGAACAGTTTTCGTCACTGAAGAAGCGATATTCGTCATAAATTTAGTTTTATGACGAAAATTCGTTCGTCAAAAAGCGAGTGTCATATTTGTTCTTGTATGACGAACCCGAGCAACTCGTCATAGAAGTGGTTTGATCTATGTGAAAAAATAACCGTCATAGAACTGTTTTGACATGCTTGGCAGGGGCAGCCATGATAGTGGGTGCTTCCATTGCAGATCCTTCCACGTATAGATGTTATAGCCGGTTACATTGGAGATACTTCAGGTCACGTGTCACCTTCTTATTGGACAACGTGGCCCTCTCTTGTTCTTGCACGTTTCAGGTTCTTACTAGACCACATGTCATGTCCGTGTTGTTCCACTTGTGAGTTTTTTATTGGCACACGTATCGCGTTGCTGTTAACCTAGGTGTCACTTCTTCATTGAACCATGTGTCGTATTTTTTTGGTCCACGTGGCGCGACCAGGATATCCCACGTGTCTTTTTCTTATTCGACCATGCATCGCAATGTTGTACGCCCGCGTGTCAGTTTTTGTAATGGACCACGTGTCACGCCCTAAACTACCCACGCGTCTTTTTTAGATTCGACCATGTGGCTGGATGGGTTTGTACCACGTCTTGGATTTGTATTGGCCCACGTGTCGTGTCCTGGATCTTACACGTGTCATTCACTGGTTTGTCGACGTGTCAAATTTTTATTTAACGACGTGGCCTATGCTGGTTCTACCATGTGCACAGCAATCATTACATTAGAAACATAATTCCAGATCAACACTGCTGCACAAAATGACTACATAGTACATAATTATTGATCCTGAATCAAATAAAAGCAGTTCAGGTTAGCAGCAAACCACTGACAGAGCTCACATATCAAGCCGCCACACGAGTTCACTACATCAAACCAGCACACAAACCACACATGTTCACTGCATCAAGAAGACTGAGAGTTATCAGCGGTTAAGAGCATGATATGCTCACGGAGCTTATTGTATTCCTCATGTTGCTGTTTCTTGAACTCCTCAAACTCCCTTTTAGTATTTTCTATCTTCCTCTTCAGCTGATCCACTTGTTCGACGAGGCCAACTGAAATTTCCTGTTCAGCAGCAAGCTGTTCCCGAAGCGCTCTCTCTACTGATGTCTCGGTTCTGGAGGAGCTTGTCCGGATACCATCATTCTTTAAAAAAAGGTGTTTCAGCTGGCCTGGAAGTGGACCTTGGAAACAACATTAGCACTAGGCATTGGTTCTTGGCCATCAGCAACAGGTTCTGCTCGTATAGTTTTCATAGCTTCCTGTGAAAATCAAGGAGTAAACATTAGGTTACAGATAGTGCAAGAGGACTTAAATTGCAAAACCAAGAGATTAATTCATAACAAGTAATGCATAGGTCTTCCTCAGCCTACTACTGATAGAGATTACATAAGCACAATGCATAGGTAACATATTGACTAGTGTAAAATTACAACTTCAAAATGATGCTACCACATTATGCTCCTGCTACTTTTTCTTCTTTTATGGCAATGGCTTCGGCACATTTCAAGGAAAGCAAATGAAGGTACTTACAACTGCTTCTCTTGCAGCATCGCTCAGGCCCTTTTTCCTACTGTATGGAAGTTCTTGAAGATTCCCACTTCATCAACATCTTCATGAGGTCGATCATGTTCTTCATCGAGTACTTCTTCATCATGTTCTGCGTCTTGCTGTTCTTGTCCTTTTGTTAAAATTGCACATGTCTTTCTATTGATACAAAGGCATTACGTATTGAATATAAAAAGAGTAACACAACCATCACTTACATATGCTTGCAACTGAGCAACATAGGAGCGAGATCCTGTAGCCTGGTGGTACTTGACTTTTGCACGGTTTCGCTTTTTTTCTCTGAGATTGCCTATAACTACAATTGTGTTAGACTACAACACAAGTAGACCACAGAAAGACTAGACAAGAAATCAATGAGTTCACACACACACACACACACCCCCTTGTTCTTGGAACTTGACCACTTTTTGACAAGTGCACACCACTGTGCATCGTTCATGTAAGAGACAGGAGACATCGTTCTGATCTGATCAGTGGGGACGCTGTTGAAGTAGGCTTGCTTCAACCTGTAGCGTGTCTACCGTATACCAGACTGGAATACGCTCGTGCATGCTTCATTTGTTGCTTCGTCATTGTCGTCAATGGCCAGCCTCAATTGCAGAAGTGTGAATGCAAATTAAATTCAATACTAAGTCGCTCAAGGCAGAGTTGAATGTCAAGAGAGGATATACATACTTACAGATAGCTTGGCTGTCACAAATTTGGGTTGTGAATAGAAAACACTAAATAAAACAATTGATTTTATGAATTTTCTAAAAATTTCCCAGATTTAATTATGTTGGAATTTAAACAGTGGAAAATAAGATTTTCTAAAAACTTTTATAATTAATTTGATTTTATTGCTTGCATTCGTGCCTTTGCATTTAATTTTATTGTGTGAAAAATGAATTTGTAAAATTCATTTAAGCTCGAATAGATTCTTATTCTATTTTATCAAAAAATAGGTTTAAAATGTTTTGTTTGAAAAATAAGTTAAAGTTTAGTTTAAAAAATCTATTTCAAAAATGTTTCAAAATATACTTCAAATTATTTCACAAACTTAGAAACAAGTTTGGAAAGTTACAAGTTTCAAAACCTGTCTTAGGCCAAACACCTTCCTAAATCCAGCCCAAAACCCCACCTTTTTTTCTCAACGCAGGAAAAACGGGCCGCTGGCCCAGGAAGGAATGGAGGGCGCGGGGAGAGCTGGGCCGGCCAAGATTGGGCCCGAGAGAGACTTTCCAGGCTGAGAAAAAAAGGTGGGGTTTTGGGCTGGATTTAGGAAGGTGTTTGGCCTAAGACAGGTTTTGAAACTTGTAACTTTCCAAACTTGTTTCTAAGTTTGTGAAATAATTTGAAGTATATTTTGAAACATTTTTGAAATAGATTTTTTAAACTAAACTTTAACTTATTTTTCAAACAAAACATTTTAAACCTATTTTTTGATAAAATAGAATAAGAATCTATTCGAGCTTAAATGAATTTTACAAATTCATTTTTCACACAATAAAATTAAATGCAAAGGCACGAATGCAAGCAATAAAATCAAATTAATTATAAAAGTTTTTAGAAAATCTTATTTTCCACTGTTTAAATTCCAACATAATTAAATCTGGGAAATTTTTAGAAAATTCATAAAATCAATTGTTTTATTTAGTGTTTTCTATTCACAACCCAAATTTGTGACAGCCAAGCTATCTGTAAGTATGTATATCCTCTCTTGACATTCAACTCTGCCTTGAGCGACTTAGTATTGAATTTAATTTGCATTCACACTTCTGCAATTGAGGCTGGCCATTGACGACAATGACGAAGCAACAAATGAAGCATGCACGAGCGTATTCCAGTCTGGTATACGGTAGACACGCTACAGGTTGAAGCAAGCCTACTTCAACAGCGTCCCCACTGATCAGATCAGAACGATGTCTCCTGTCTCTTACATGAACGATGCACAGTGGTGTGCACTTGTCAAAAAGTGGTCAAGTTCCAAGAACAAGGGGGTGTGTGTGTGTGTGTGTGAACTCATTGATTTCTTGTCTAGTCTTTCTGTGGTCTACTTGTGTTGTAGTCTAACACAATTGTAGTTATAGGCAATCTCAGAGAAAAAAAGCGAAACCGTGCAAAAGTCAAGTACCACCAGGCTACAGGATCTCGCTCCTATGTTGCTCAGTTGCAAGCATATGTAAGTGATGGTTGTGTTACTCTTTTTATATTCAATACGTAATGCCTTTGTATCAATAGAAAGACATGTGCAATTTTAACAAAAGGACAAGAACAGCAAGGACGCAGAACATGATGAAGAAGTACTCGATGAAGAACATGATCGACCTCATGAAGATGTTGATGAAGTGGGAATCTTCAAGAACTTCCATACAGTAGGAAAAAGGGCCTGAGCGATGCTGCAAGAGAAGCAGTTGTAAGTACCTTCATTTGCTTTCCTTGAAATGTGCCGAAGCCATTGCCATAAAAGAAGAAAAAGTAGCAGGAGCATAATGTGGTAGCATCATTTTGAAGTTGTAATTTTACACTAGTCAATATGTTACCTATGCATTGTGCTTATGTAATCTCTATCAGTAGTAGGCTGAGGAAGACCTATGCATTACTTGTTATGAATTAATCTCTTGGTTTTGCAATTTAAGTCCTCTTGCACTATCTGTAACCTAATGTTTACTCCTTGATTTTCACAGGAAGCTATGAAAACTATACGAGCAGAACCTGTTGCTGATGGCCAAGAACCAATGCCTAGTGCTAATGTTGTTTCCAAGGTCCACTTCCAGGCCAGCTGAAACACCTTTTTTTAAAGAATGATGGTATCCGGACAAGCTCCTCCAGAACCGAGACATCAGTAGAGAGAGCGCTTCGGGAACAGCTTGCTGCTGAACAGGAAATTTCAGTTGGCCTCGTCGAACAAGTGGATCAGCTGAAGAGGAAGATAGAAAATACTAAAAGGGAGTTTGAGGAGTTCAAGAAACAGCAACATGAGGAATACAATAAGCTCCGTGAGCATATCATGCTCTTAACCGCTGATAACTCTCAGTCTTCTTGATGCAGTGAACATGTGTGGTTTGTGTGCTGGTTTGATGTAGTGAACTCGTGTGGCGGCTTGATATGTGAGCTCTGTCAGTGGTTTGCTGCTAACCTGAACTGCTTTTATTTGATTCAGGATCAATAATTATGTACTATGTAGTCATTTTGTGCAGCAGTGTTGATCTGGAATTATGTTTCTAATGTAATGATTGCTGTGCACATGGTAGAACCAGCATAGGCCACGTCGTTAAATAAAAATTTGACACGTCGACAAACCAGTGAATGACACGTGTAAGATCCAGGACACGACACGTGGGCCAATACAAATCCAAGACGTGGTACAAACCCATCCAGCCACATGGTCGAATCTAAAAAAGACGCGTGGGTAGTTTAGGGCGTGACACGTGGTCCATTACAAAAACTGACACGCGGGCGTACAACATTGCGATGCATGGTCGAATAAGAAAAAGACACGTGGGATATCCTGGTCGCGCCACGTGGACCAAAAAAATACGACACATGGTTCAATGAAGAAGTGACACCTAGGTTAACAGCAACGCGATACGTGTGCCAATAAAAAACTCACAAGTGGAACAACACGGACATGACATGTGGTCTAGTAAGAACCTGAAACGTGCAAGAACAAGAGAGGGCCACGTTGTCCAATAAGAAGGTGACACGTGACCTGAAGTATCTCCAATGTAACCGGCTATAACATCTATACGTGGAAGGATCTGCAATGGAAGCACCCACTATCATGGCTGCCCCTGCCAAGCATGTCAAAACAGTTCTATGACGGTTATTTTTTCACATAGATCAAACCACTTCTATGACGAGTTGCTCGGGTTCGTCATACAAGAACAAATATGACACTCGCTTTTTGACGAACGAATTTTCGTCATAAAACTAAATTTATGACGAATATCGCTTCTTCAGTGACGAAAACTGTTCGTCATAGATGTGCACATTCCTACTAGTGCTAGTTTGCCTTATGCAGAGTTCTCATATAACAACAGTTACTAAGCCAGTCTCAAGATGTCTCCTTTTGAAGCACTGTGTGGTAGGAAGTGCATAACGCCATTGTTTTGGGATTAGACAGGGGAAAGACAAGTGTTTACCTGAATCTTTGAAGGTGGCCGAGGAACAGGTCCAAGTTATTCGAGAGAACCTAAAATTAGCCTAGTCCCGACAAAAGAGTTATGCGGATGTGCGCCGTAGAGAGTTGGTATGTCTACCTTAAAGTATCTCCTATCATGGGATTTAAGAGATTCAAGGTCAAAGGAAAGCTGACACCAAGGTACATTGGTCCTTTCAAAGTCCTAGAAAGGAGAGGTGAAGTGGCATATCGACTGGAATTACCTGCCAGACTGTCAGACTGCATGATGTATTCCACGTATCACAACTCAAGAAATGTCTAAGGGTTCTAGAGAAATAGTTGCCATTGGAAGAACCGGAGGTAAAGAATGATCTCACTTATGAGGAATATCCCGTAAAAATCGTAGAAACAGCCGAGAGAATTACCTGAAGCGAGACAATTAGAATGTGCAAAGTATAATGGAGGCACCACATAGAGGAGGAACCTAGCTACCTGGGAAAGAGAGGATGAGTTAAAGGCAGATTACGCGCAGTTGTTCGAAGAACCATCTGAATCTCGAGGATGAGATTCATCTTAATAGGATAGGTTTGTAACACCCTAAATTTTAAGTTCTGAAAATTAGAATTAATTTGATTTAATTTGATTTAGTTGCCTTTATTTTATAGGAGGAATATAAAAGTTTAATAAAAATAAACTAAAAGGAAATATAAGGTAGAAACCATGTATTGTTGCATTAATGCTGTTGCACAGTTTTATCTGTTTGCCTGTGTGTGCTTAGTCTAGTTTTTAAATCGACTTTATGAAAACCCCTTCCAAAATACTGATTTGAAAAATAGAAAAGAGCTTTTATTCTTTTTCTCTTCACCCTCCCTCTTTTGGCCCGTAGCCGCAGAGGCCCGGCCCAGTCGGCCTCCCCTCTCCCCCTTCCCCCGCTCGCACCGGCCCAAGGCCTAGTGCAGCCCAGCCGCTTTAGCAACAGCGCAGCCGCACCCCCTCTCCCTCGCACGCTCGCTAACCAGCGGGGCCTGCCAGTCAGCACTACCGACAAGTGGGGCCCGCCTATCGGTGACCCCGCCACAGGGTCGTCTCCCTCCCCGCGCCGCACGCTCGGCCACTTGCCCGCTCGCTAGCGCAGCCTCACTGCGAGCTGCGCCCGCGCACAGGGCACCGTCGCCATCTTTCTCCGCAGCGCACGCATGCCCGTGCGCCGCCCCGTCACCAAGCCGCCCCGCGGCACGCGCGCAGCCGCTCGCCCCGCCGAGCTCGCTGCGCCACTCGAGCAGCAGCGCCGCTCCACCGCTCGAGGGAAGCCAGCAGGGCGCAGCCGCCACACTCCCCCGCCCTTGCCAAACATTGTCGCGTGCTCCAGTTCGCAGCTACATCCTTCCTCTGCCAAACATTGTCGCGTGCTCCAGTTCGCCCCTGACTTCTGCCATATCTTCCGCCACCCGCCCCCTCCTTCTCGCTATCGCGGTCGCGCCATCCCGAACGCCTACCACCACCTCAAGGCTGCATCCCGACGGAAACCGTGGGAGCCGCTTCGGCTCACAGCCGCCGCAAAGGATTTGGTTGGTGATTTCTTCCATAGGTGTCCGACGATTTTGCAGAGATTGGGGAATCTTGTGGGGTTAAGGTTTGGAGTACCTTCACAGGATCCCAATTGGGGCTTTGCTTCGGAAGGGAAGTGACCTGAATCAGAGTCGTCGTCTTCCTTGCGTTCACCCCTGCTCGGATGGATGCCGCGTGTCGCATCCTGCGGGCAGGACCCTAGGATGCCGGTAACCAGGCGCACCTTTTGAGGTGCTCGGAACCACTGAAGCTGACGAACCAGCCCCACCGTCGGAGCAACAGCTTTTTCGATTCCTCTGTGCTTCGTCTCCAACTCCTTCCTCTGCACCGATTTCTCCTGCTCCAGATCCCCACCGTCACGACTGGGCCATGATAACTCGATCGGCGCATGCTTGAGCTTAACTGCATTCATTGAGACCTCCTCAAACGGGAAGGAAGAGGCCATAAACGAATGCTTGAAGCCGCGAGAGGAGGCATCGAAAGGCATGGCGAACGCGCTCTTCCGTGCCGGCCTTGCTCCTTCAGAAAGAAAAGGGAAATCCCGCTTGTCCAGCAAGTGATGGGGCGAGGAGGAAGAGGCACAGGAGACCGACCCGCCATTGTTGTGGAGTGAGGTCGCGTAGGGGATGGCCCTGCCATTGTTGTGGAGTGAGGTCGCGTAGGGGATGGCCCTGCCATTGTTGCAGAGGGAGGAAGCAAGAGGAGGCGTGTTCTCCACGGAGGGTGAGGACGCCAAGGGAGAGAGACGAACCATTTTCACCTGGTCGATCTGTGGCAGGTAATTAATTAATCTAACCCTAGTGATGCTGAATCAACGCATGCTTCTTTGGACCCTAAATATATACACCAAAATCTTTTGTACAGTGGTTGTTGACTGCTCTATCACAAGGAAAACAACACATTGCAACGATTGCAAGGTAAAGCGATGAACGACAAGCGACACTGCGACAGGCACATCCCTTCAATTAAAACTTATAAGTTATAATGCATTGGCTCGAAGAAGCAGCAATCCATCTCATCTCATAATGGCGAAACAAGGGTTCACTGTCTCACTCACAGAGCGGATTCCATGAGATTAATTCATAACAAGTAATGCATAGGTCTTCCTCAGCCTACTACTGATAGAGATTACATAAGCACAATGCATAGGTAACATATTGACTAGTGTAAAATTACAACTTCAAAATGATGCTACCACATTATGCTCCTGCTACTTTTTCTTCTTTTATGGCAATGGCTTCGGCACATTTCAAGGAAAGCAAATGAAGGTACTTACAACTGCTTCTCTTGCAGCATCGCTCAGGCCCTTTTTCCTACTGTATGGAAGTTCTTGAAGATTCCCACTTCATCAACATCTTCATGAGGTCGATCATGTTCTTCATCGAGTACTTCTTCATCATGTTCTGCGTCCTTGCTGTTCTTGTCCTTTTGTTAAAATTGCACATGTCTTTCTATTGATACAAAGGCATTACGTATTGAATATAAAAAGAGTAACACAACCATCACTTACATATGCTTGCAACTGAGCAACATAGGAGCGAGATCCTGTAGCCTGGTGGTACTTGACTTTTGCACGGTTTCGCTTTTTTTCTCTGAGATTGCCTATAACTACAATTGTGTTAGACTACAACACAAGTAGACCACAGAAAGACTAGACAAGAAATCAATGAGTTCACACACACACACACACACCCCCTTGTTCTTGGAACTTGACCACTTTTTGACAAGTGCACACCACTGTGCATCGTTCATGTAAGAGACAGGAGACATCGTTCTGATCTGATCAGTGGGGACGCTGTTGAAGTAGGCTTGCTTCAACCTGTAGCGTGTCTACCGTATACCAGACTGGAATACGCTCGTGCATGCTTCATTTGTTGCTTCGTCATTGTCGTCAATGGCCAGCCTCAATTGCAGAAGTGTGAATGCAAATTAAATTCAATACTAAGTCGCTCAAGGCAGAGTTGAATGTCAAGAGAGGATATACATACTTACAGATAGCTTGGCTGTCACAAATTTGGGTTGTGAATAGAAAACACTAAATAAAACAATTGATTTTATGAATTTTCTAAAAATTTCCCAGATTTAATTATGTTGGAATTTAAACAGTGGAAAATAAGATTTTCTAAAAACTTTTATAATTAATTTGATTTTATTGCTTGCATTCGTGCCTTTGCATTTAATTTTATTGTGTGAAAAATGAATTTGTAAAATTCATTTAAGCTCGAATAGATTCTTATTCTATTTTATCAAAAAATAGGTTTAAAATGTTTTGTTTGAAAAATAAGTTAAAGTTTAGTTTAAAAAATCTATTTCAAAAATGTTTCAAAATATACTTCAAATTATTTCACAAACTTAGAAACAAGTTTGGAAAGTTACAAGTTTCAAAACCTGTCTTAGGCCAAACACCTTCCTAAATCCAGCCCAAAACCCCACCTTTTTTTCTCAGCCTGGAAAGTCTCTCTCGGGCCCAATCTTGGCCGGCCCAGCTCTCCCCGCGCCCTCCATTCCTTCCTGGGCCAGCGGCCCGTTTTTCCTGCGTTGAGAATCGGCCCAGCAGGCCAGCCCTCTCGCACCCCTCTCTCTCACTCGTTGACAGGTGGTCCCCACCTGTCATCCCTCTCCCCCTCTATGCCGTCGCCGATGAGTGGGCCCCATGGTCAGCCAACAGCAGCCTAGCCCCACATGTCAGCCTCGTCCCCTTCCTCTGGCCCTCCCCTATCCGGCCGCCATCGCCAGGCCGCCGCGAGGACGAAGCCCTACTTCAGACCAAGCTCTCCCCGAATCTCTAGTCCAATCCCCTCACCGAGTCCCTCGCGAACCAGCCGCGGTCGCCCGCTACCTAATGCCCGGTCGCGACCCGTTCCGCGCAGTGCCGAGTCACAGCCGTCATGGGCAGCATACGACCGAGCTCTCCACCGCTCGTTCCTCCCCCTCTCGGCCCTATGAGAGGAGGCCCTCGGCACCACAGCTGCACGCCTCCACACCTCTTTCCTCTCCTGTCCTCTCCCTCGCCGTAGCGCCTCCGGTCATCGCCGCCACCTGTCATGGCCCGTAGCCGCAGAGGCCCGGCCCAGTCGGCCTCCCCTCTCCCCCTTCCCCCGCTCGCACCGGCCCAAGGCCTAGTGCAGCCCAGCCGCTTTAGCAACAGCGCAGCCGCACCCCCTCTCCCTCGCACGCTCGCTAACCAGCGGGGCCTGCCAGTCAGCACTACCGACAAGTGGGGCCCGCCTATCGGTGACCCCGCCACAGGGTCGTCTCCCTCCCCGCGCCGCACGCTCGGCCACTTGCCCGCTCGCTAGCGCAGCCTCACTGCGAGCTGCGCCCGCGCACAGGGCACCGTCGCCATCTTTCTCCGCAGCGCACGCATGCCCGTGCGCCGCCCCGTCACCAAGCCGCCCCGCGGCACGCGCGCAGCCGCTCGCCCCGCCGAGCTCGCTGCGCCACTCGAGCAGCAGCGCCGCTCCACCGCTCGAGGGAAGCCAGCAGGGCGCAGCCGCCACACTCCCCCGCCCTTGCCAAACATTGTCGCGTGCTCCAGTTCGCAGCTGCATCCTTCCTCTGCCAAACATTGTCGCGTGCTCCAGTTCGCCCCTGACTTCTGCCATATCTTCCGCCACCCGCCCCCTCCTTCTCGCTATCGCGGTCGCGCCATCCCGAACGCCTACCACCACCTCAAGGCTGCATCCCGACGGAAACCGTGGGAGCCGCTTCGGCTCACAGCCGCCGCAAAGGATTTGGTTGGTGATTTCTTCCATAGGTGTCCGACGATTTTGCAGAGATTGGGGAATCTTGTGGGGTTAAGGTTTGGAGTACCTTCACAGGATCCCAATTGGGGCTTTGCTTCGGAAGGGAAGTGACCTGAATCAGAGTCGTCGTCTTCCTTGCGTTCACCCCTGCTCGGATGGATGCCGCGTGTCGCATCCTGCGGGCAGGACCCTAGGATGCCGGTAACCAGGCGCACCTTTTGAGGTGCTCGGAACCACTGAAGCTGACGAACCAGCCCCACCGTCGGAGCAACAGCTTTTTCGATTCCTCTGTGCTTCGTCTCCAACTCCTTCCTCTGCACCGATTTCTCCTGCTCCAGATCCCCACCGTCACGACTGGGCCATGATAACTCGATCGGCGCATGCTTGAGCTTAACTGCATTCATTGAGACCTCCTCAAACGGGAAGGAAGAGGCCATAAACGAATGCTTGAAGCCGCGAGAGGAGGCATCGAAAGGCATGGCGAACGCGCTCTTCCGTGCCGGCCTTGCTCCTTCAGAAAGAAAAGGGAAATCCCGCTTGTCCAGCAAGTGATGGGGCGAGGAGGAAGAGGCACAGGAGACCGACCCGCCATTGTTGTGGAGTGAGGTCGCGTAGGGGATGGCCCTGCCATTGTTGTGGAGTGAGGTCGCGTAGGGGATGGCCCTGCCATTGTTGCAGAGGGAGGAAGCAAGAGGAGGCGTGTTCTCCACGGAGGGTGAGGACGCCAAGGGAGAGAGACGAACCATTTTCACCTGGTCGATCTGTGGCAGGTAATTAATTAATCTAACCCTAGTGATGCTGAATCAACGCATGCTTCTTTGGACCCTAAATATATACACCAAAATCTTTTGTACAGTGGTTGTTGACTGCTCTATCACAAGGAAAACAACACATTGCAACGATTGCAAGGTAAAGCGATGAACGACAAGCGACACTGCGACAGGCACATCCCTTCAATTAAAACTTATAAGTTATAATGCATTGGCTCGAAGAAGCAGCAATCCATCTCATCTCATAATGGCGAAACAAGGGTTCACTGTCTCACTCACAGAGCGGATTCCATGAGATTAATTCATAACAAGTAATGCATAGGTCTTCCTCAGCCTACTACTGATAGAGATTACATAAGCACAATGCATAGGTAACATATTGACTAGTGTAAAATTACAACTTCAAAATGATGCTACCACATTATGCTCCTGCTACTTTTTCTTCTTTTATGGCAATGGCTTCGGCACATTTCAAGGAAAGCAAATGAAGGTACTTACAACTGCTTCTCTTGCAGCATCGCTCAGGCCCTTTTTCCTACTGTATGGAAGTTCTTGAAGATTCCCACTTCATCAACATCTTCATGAGGTCGATCATGTTCTTCATCGAGTACTTCTTCATCATGTTCTGCGTCCTTGCTGTTCTTGTCCTTTTGTTAAAATTGCACATGTCTTTCTATTGATACAAAGGCATTACGTATTGAATATAAAAAGAGTAACACAACCATCACTTACATATGCTTGCAACTGAGCAACATAGGAGCGAGATCCTGTAGCCTGGTGGTACTTGACTTTTGCACGGTTTCGCTTTTTTTCTCTGAGATTGCCTATAACTACAATTGTGTTAGACTACAACACAAGTAGACCACAGAAAGACTAGACAAGAAATCAATGAGTTCACACACACACACACACACACCCCCTTGTTCTTGGAACTTGACCACTTTTTGACAAGTGCACACCACTGTGCATCGTTCATGTAAGAGACAGGAGACATCGTTCTGATCTGATCAGTGGGGACGCTGTTGAAGTAGGCTTGCTTCAACCTGTAGCGTGTCTACCGTATACCAGACTGGAATACGCTCGTGCATGCTTCATTTGTTGCTTCGTCATTGTCGTCAATGGCCAGCCTCAATTGCAGAAGTGTGAATGCAAATTAAATTCAATACTAAGTCGCTCAAGGCAGAGTTGAATGTCAAGAGAGGATATACATACTTACAGATAGCTTGGCTGTCACAAATTTGGGTTGTGAATAGAAAACACTAAATAAAACAATTGATTTTATGAATTTTCTAAAAATTTCCCAGATTTAATTATGTTGGAATTTAAACAGTGGAAAATAAGATTTTCTAAAAACTTTTATAATTAATTTGATTTTATTGCTTGCATTCGTGCCTTTGCATTTAATTTTATTGTGTGAAAAATGAATTTGTAAAATTCATTTAAGCTCGAATAGATTCTTATTCTATTTTATCAAAAAATAGGTTTAAAATGTTTTGTTTGAAAAATAAGTTAAAGTTTAGTTTAAAAAATCTATTTCAAAAATGTTTCAAAATATACTTCAAATTATTTCACAAACTTAGAAACAAGTTTGGAAAGTTACAAGTTTCAAAACCTGTCTTAGGCCAAACACCTTCCTAAATCCAGCCCAAAACCCCACCTTTTTTTCTCAGCCTGGAAAGTCTCTCTCGGGCCCAATCTTGGCCGGCCCAGCTCTCCCCGCGCCCTCCATTCCTTCCTGGGCCAGCGGCCCGTTTTTCCTGCGTTGAGAATCGGCCCAGCAGGCCAGCCCTCTCGCACCCCTCTCTCTCACTCGTTGACAGGTGGTCCCCACCTGTCATCCCTCTCCCCCTCTATGCCGTCGCCGATGAGTGGGCCCCATGGTCAGCCAACAGCAGCCTAGCCCCACATGTCAGCCTCGTCCCCTTCCTCTGGCCCTCCCCTATCCGGCCGCCATCGCCAGGCCGCCGCGAGGACGAAGCCCTACTTCAGACCAAGCTCTCCCCGAATCTCTAGTCCAATCCCCTCACCGAGTCCCTCGCGAACCAGCCGCGGTCGCCCGCTACCTAATGCCCGGTCGCGACCCGTTCCGCGCAGTGCCGAGG
>JAHUYU010002471.1:0-22460 GCA_030439765.1 Tripidium arundinaceum
TAATAGTTATTGAACCGTCACTTGTGATAGGTTGCTTAGTGCAAAAGACATCATGCAGTCTTATGGATCACAGCACATTTGATTCCTTTAAGGATATCTAACCCAATGCTAAATTCATAAGTATTAAAAATAGATGAAGTCGGCTAGTGAAAATGAAAGTCAAATTGCTGTATCGTTGGCAGGTATGCACAATGATGAAATTTTCTCATGATGAAACCTATCAAGAAAAGAGTGTAGAAATAGATTAGACTTATTCATCTCATGATACAATGAACAAAAGAACCACTGCATAGGTGTCGATTCGGTGGACAAAGAAGGTTTTTATCAATTCCGTCTGCATTTCTTCCAGCATTGGATTGGACCACTGCTGCTAAGCCACCTCGTAGTGGGGTAAGCATATCCTAGAAGCAACCGGCAAGCTCACATGACACATGTTCCTGTGGGGGCAATTGATCTGAATGACTGGGAATTTTCACCCAAAGGGGCACAATCTTTCGATTGAGGTGGGCATTGAATTAAAGTGCAGTTGTACTGATCATGGCACCCCCTTTACAACCCACTGAGCCCCAGTTCCCCTTTGAGCTCTAGCGGAAAGGCGCCATTAAATGCCAACGCTGTGAGTTTTGGTAATAGTATTAGCAAATGGCAAGTGAAGTGTGGCCAGGACCATCTGGGCAGAGTTTTTTGAGTTTTAAGAACTGAAAGCTCCTTTAAACAAGTTGACAATGTTCTGTTCAAGGCAGAAAGCGCAAGGGCAATCTCTCAGGAGATACGGTACTCCATTCTTGTCTAAATATATAAATGCTTAGGCGTGCAAAATGTATAAATGCCGAGTTCCAGATTATCCTATTGAGTTACTTGTAAGATGGAGCTGGAAGAAAGGAAGAACTTCAGGTAAATCAAATATGCACGCATGTTTGTTGATCCTGCTTCATAACTGGAAAAAGTTCCAATCAGTAGCCCTTGAACTGAGTCCGAACGGTGAGTACTCTCTCCATCCCAAAAAAGAATACAATTCTAGCTACAGTGGTTCGTCAATCCAATTTCAGTTTGACCATTTTTTAGAAAAAAAAAGTTACTAGTATTTATGATACTAAATAAGCAGCATCATGGAATATATTTTGATGGTAGTTTTTATAAACTTGATAAACTTAAAATAGTTTGTCTTTGACTAGATCTCAAATTGCATCCTTTTTAGAACAATCAAACAGCTCTCAGCTGACAAGACCACCGGGCTCATAAACAGTTGCTCATTTTTTGTGCTTGCTGCTTGGTGTGAAGCGAACTCTCATACTCCTGACTTCCTGAGCTTCCGAGGAAATCATTCTGAACGAGGAGGACAGCCTGCCGATGACCCACTTTATAGGCAGTGCCGCAGTGTGGGGTACTGGGGTGTAGAGACGTGGAGCTGAAAATGCCGGATGGTGGAATTGATTCGATGGCAGCCCCACCATGTGATCTCTTCATGTAGATGTAGGCGAGGGCCGCCAGTTAAGCTTGTTTAATCCCGGACACAAGCATTTTTTTTTTTCTCCCCCTCGTCCAGTGCAATGCAAGCTTAGTTAGTTTAGCGCCGAGGAATGATGATGGCCGATGGCCGTGCATGCACGCACGCCGGCCATTTGATAACACCCTTACTTGCCGGATTTAATTAAGAAGGGAAAGACCGAAAGAGGATTGATCGATCCTCCTGCCGAAAGCTTGTGCTGTGCCCTCCTTTTATGGCTCTGCATGCAGAAATATTAGATGTCCGGTCCATGTCCTGGAGAGTTCCAACATCAGGCGTGCGATTGCTCCATGCTTATTGCTTACCGTCAGTGAACCTCTGCTGTTCATCCATCCATGAACCATTTCAATACATGGATGGTCAGGACTCGGGATGGAACACCAGGGGCATTGCATTGGGCAAGGAAAGCTTCGAAGCATCATGCATGGGTCCGTGTAGTACATGTTGCAGTTGGCAGTTTGGTGAGAGAGACATGCAGACAGAGGGAGAGACGCTGTTGTTACATACTACTGTACAAGAACCAATAATACAGTGGCCAGTTCTGTTAGCTCTGCAGACCATGGGTTGCAACGTCGCCCGTCAACTGTCATCTCGGATCGATGGCAAGCGGCGCCGGCGGCAACTAACAAAGCAACCACCTTCTTCCCGGCCAGCCCGTCCGCACGACACACATAGAAAATACCCGATCGGCAGCAGGCAGCTAGCAGTACGGTTGGTTGGCCGGGTCAAGGCGCGCATGTCATGTGCATGTGCGTGTGCGTGTGCGTGTGCGTGTGGGTGCAGTCGTGCGGTACAGGAGGACGACGTCATCGACATGCGCCGAGATCTCACACACACACATCACGCGTCGCTCTCACGCGCGCGACACCGCTCCGGCAGCGGCAGTGTACCCCGGGCGCCATTGATGTGCCGCGCGCGGCCAGCAAGCAGCCCCGGTCCAGGAGCCATTTGGGGTGTTCCTCCTGGAACCATTACAGTTGTCGCGCCATCAATCAACAATAATATATATATGGCGTTATTATTCTTATGTTACGTGGACATAGTCGTACGCATTTCCTCCTATTTCTTTCTTTTTTGTGGATATATTTTTCTGCTGGGATTAATTTATGTTTTGATAGTCATAATGGCGGCACGTCAAGTGTACGGACAGGTCTGGCTCGATCAATAGATGTTCGGAGGTAGGAAAATCCAACTCAAAGAAAACCTATCTCAATCACTAGCTAGCTGCACTCCAGTACGTAGATCAAGATAGATAAAAAAATCCCTCTACGTTCATGAGCGCACGAATCTTAGGTAGCGTTTGGTTGAAAGCTGAGGTGGAGTGAGACAGCCCCATCTCTGATTTCTGGAACGGGACGGCTCCATTTTTTATTTGGTTGGCAAGGGACGGGATCTAACCATTTTGTGTTTAGTTAAGAGACATAAAAAATAAGATCATCTATATGACAGGTGAGCCCCATGCATAAGTCTTTTGTCATGCTTTTTCTTCTTTTACCACTAACATATGGGACCCATTTGTCAGTTTTTTTTAATTTTTTTTCATTTTCCCTCTTCTCTCCTTATCCCTTCGAACCTGCTCGCCTGCCCGGCCGCGACCTGAGCCAGGGGCAAAGCTCACTAGGAGCCGGGGCTGCTGCTCATCGTCACCTGCCGAAGCCCCGTGCAGGAGCGCCGCCTCGCCCTGTGCCTAGAGCGCTGCCCCACCCCTGCGCCTGCCCACAAGAGCCTCCTCTTCTTCCTCCACTCATGCATGCAAGTAGCTGCCATCCCACCTGGGACGCCCCCGTCCCCTCTATTTGGAGGGACGAGAGTCACGCGGATATGTTTGGAATATCCCAACTAGGATGTCCCTGTCCCTCTGCGAGACTGTGATTCCCAGCCAAACAAACTAAGAAAAGAGGTCTATCTCATCCCGTACCAGCAAATCCTAGTAACCACAGCGGATCCAAAGTAAATCATGTGAGGGAAGATGCTCTTAGGTCTCAGCCTTTAGGGCCATTTTCCGGCTTTTCTTGTAGAGTAGTTTCTCTGGTAGAGTTAAAGCCATTCTAAAATACTTGGCGCTTTGGTTGAATGATTCTAGTGCTACCGCGGGAGTGCGTCGAGCAATTCTCCTGCTAAGATTTTTTCCCTCCTCCAACGATTAGCAAGCAATTGTATTATATACTATTAGAGTATATAATTTAGTGTAAGAGCATCACTAACAATCTCTGTTAATCTCACTCTCTAAATTCTCATTTAGAGAGCCATTTAAATAAATGTAGTTCTCTAAATCTTTTCATCCTCCAATAGCTTGTCTATATCTTATCCACACTTTAGAGGGTGAGCCCTGCTCTCCATATTTAGATATCGAGGAAAAATTGTATCCCAGCCCTCGTGCACCACAGGCGCATGGTAACAACTCAGGAAGACAAGTCCCAAGCACTGCACCAACATTTCAGTGAGCTATTGGGATCAGCACAACAACGGGAAGCAACGCTAAACTGGGATTTCCTAAATATCCAAAGTCATGACCTGCGTCAACTTGATGACCCGCTACAGGAGGAGAAAATCAGATTGGCAGTTTTTGAGTCACCAAGCGAGAAGGCTCCTGGCCCAGATGGATTTATTGGCCTATATTTACAAAATCTGCTAGGAAGTAATAAAGATGACCTGGTGCGTGCGCTGAATCAATTATTTAGCATGCGGGCAAACACATGGATTGCTGGATTCAGCGAATGTAGCCTTAGTACCAAAGAAGACAGACCCGACAACAATTGGAGATTATATGTCAATCAGGCTCATGCACAATGTTGCAAAAATAATCGGTAAAGTCCTTGCAAATAGGCTGGCACCACATCTGGACAGTATTGTATCGCACTCACAAAGCGTGTTTATCAAAGGAAGGTTCATCCAAGACAATTTCCAATATATACAGGGAGCAATCATGCATTTCTATCGCAGCAAAACACCAATGCTGTTCTTGAAGCTGGATATTGCAAAAGCTTTCGACAATGTCATATGGGAATACCTGTTAGAGATAATGGAGCGGCTGGGTTTCGACCAACGCTGGTGAGACATCATGTCACTAATCTGGTCAACAACATCCTCGCGCATCCTATTGAATGGCGAACCTGGCCGACCGATAAAACACCGCAGAGGGCTGAGGCAGGGGGATCCACTTTCACCGATGTTGTTCATCCTGGCAATGGACCCAATCCAGAGGGTACTTGATAGAGCAACTCAAGAGGGGCTGTTGCAACCGATGGGGAAAACACCAGTCAAATTTTGGATGAGCCTTTATGCAGATGATGTTGCCGTGTTTGTGAAGCCCAATCCTCAGGACATCTTAAACCTACAGAATCTGCTACAGTCCTTTGGAGAGGCGACTGGACTCTTCACCAATATGTAGAAATCAGTATGCTATCCAATCTGGTGCGATGACAACATCATGCAGTCTGTTCAGGCGACCTTTGCTAGACAAATAGGGCAATTCCCACGCAGATATTTAGGACTGCCATTATGCCTCCATCGAACAAGGAGGGCGGATGAGCAGATTCTTATTGACAAAATTGCAGCCAAATTACCGGGATGGAATGGAAGGCTGCTCAACAAAGCTAGAAGGTTGACCTTGGTCAGTTCAGTACTATCCGCAATACCCACCTATTATATCTCTGTACTCCCGCTGTCCAAATGGGCGATCAAGCGAATTGATCGAATACGAAAGAGGGAAAATGAAAAAAAATTAAAAAAAACTGACAAATGGGTCCCATATGTTAGTGGTAAAAGAAGAAAAAGCATGACAAAAGACTTATGCATGGGGCTCACCTGTCATATAGATGATCTTATTTTTTATGTCTCTTAACTAAACACAAAATGGTTAGATCCCGTCCCTTGCCAACCAAATAAAAAATGGAGCCGTCCCGTTCCAGAAATCAGAGATGGGGCTGTCTCACTCCACCTCAGCTTTCAACCAAACGCTACCTAAGATTCGTGCGCTCATGAACGTAGAGGGATTTTTTTATCTATCTTGATCTACGTACTGGAGTGCAGCTAGCTAGTGATTGAGATAGGTTTTCTTTGAGTTGGATTTTCCTACCTCCGAACATCTATTGATCGAGCCAGACCTGTCCGTACACTTGACGTGCCGCCATTATGACTATCAAAACATAAATTAATCCCAGCAGAAAAATATATCCACAAAAAAGAAAGAAATAGGAGGAAATGCGTACGACTATGTCCACGTAACATAAGAATAATAACGCCATATATATATTATTGTTGATTGATGGCGCGACAACTGTAATGGTTCCAGGAGGAACACCCCAAATGGCTCCTGGACCGGGGCTGCTTGCTGGCCGCGCGCGGCACATCAATGGCGCCCGGGGTACACTGCCGCTGCCGGAGCGGTGTCGCGCGCGTGAGAGCGACGCGTGATGTGTGTGTGTGAGATCTCGGCGCATGTCGATGACGTCGTCCTCCTGTACCGCACGACTGCACCCACACGCACACGCACACGCACACGCACATGCACATGACATGCGCGCCTTGACCCGGCCAACCAACCGTACTGCTAGCTGCCTGCTGCCGATCGGGTATTTTCTATGTGTGTCGTGCGGACGGGCTGGCCGGGAAGAAGGTGGTTGCTTTGTTAGTTGCCGCCGGCGCCGCTTGCCATCGATCCGAGATGACAGTTGACGGGCGACGTTGCAACCCATGGTCTGCAGAGCTAACAGAACTGGCCACTGTATTATTGGTTCTTGTACAGTAGTATGTAACAACAGCGTCTCTCCCTCTGTCTGCATGTCTCTCTCACCAAACTGCCAACTGCAACATGTACTACACGGACCCATGCATGATGCTTCGAAGCTTTCCTTGCCCAATGCAATGCCCCTGGTGTTCCATCCCGAGTCCTGACCATCCATGTATTGAAATGGTTCATGGATGGATGAACAGCAGAGGTTCACTGACGGTAAGCAATAAGCATGGAGCAATCGCACGCCTGATGTTGGAACTCTCCAGGACATGGACCGGACATCTAATATTTCTGCATGCAGAGCCATAAAAGGAGGGCACAGCACAAGCTTTCGGCAGGAGGATCGATCAATCCTCTTTCGGTCTTTCCCTTCTTAATTAAATCCGGCAAGTAAGGGTGTTATCAAATGGCCGGCGTGCGTGCATGCACGGCCATCGGCCATCATCATTCCTCGGCGCTAAACTAACTAAGCTTGCATTGCACTGGACGAGGGGGAGAAAAAAAAAAATGCTTGTGTCCGGGGATTAAACAAGCTTAACTGGCGGCCCTCGCCTACATCTACATGAAGAGATCACATGGTGGGGCTGCCATCGAATCAATTCCACCATCCGGCATTTTCAGCTCCACGTCTCTACACCCCAGTACCCCACACTGCGGCACTGCCTATAAAGTGGGTCATCGGCAGGCTGTCCTCCTCGTTCAGAATGATTTCCTCGGAAGCTCAGGAAGTCAGGAGTATGAGAGTTCGCTTCACACCAAGCAGCAAGCACAAAAAATGAGCAACTGTTTATGAGCCCGGTGGTCTTGTCAGCTGAGAGCTGTTTGATTGTTCTAAAAAGGATGCAATTTGAGATCTAGTCAAAGACAAACTATTTTAAGTTTATCAAGTTTATAAAAACTACCATCAAAATATATTCCATGATGCTGCTTATTTAGTATCATAAATACTAGTAACTTTTTTTTTCTAAAAAATGGTCAAACTGAAATTGGATTGACGAACCACTGTAGCTAGAATTGTATTCTTTTTTGGGATGGAGAGAGTACTCACCGTTCGGACTCAGTTCAAGGGCTACTGATTGGAACTTTTTCCAGTTATGAAGCAGGATCAACAAACATGCGTGCATATTTGATTTACCTGAAGTTCTTCCTTTCTTCCAGCTCCATCTTACAAGTAACTCAATAGGATAATCTGGAACTCGGCATTTATACATTTTGCACGCCTAAGCATTTATATATTTAGACAAGAATGGAGTACCGTATCTCCTGAGAGATTGCCCTTGCGCTTTCTGCCTTGAACAGAACATTGTCAACTTGTTTAAAGGAGCTTTCAGTTCTTAAAACTCAAAAAACTCTGCCCAGATGGTCCTGGCCACACTTCACTTGCCATTTGCTAATACTATTACCAAAACTCACAGCGTTGGCATTTAATGGCGCCTTTCCGCTAGAGCTCAAAGGGGAACTGGGGCTCAGTGGGTTGTAAAGGGGGTGCCATGATCAGTACAACTGCACTTTAATTCAATGCCCACCTCAATCGAAAGATTGTGCCCCTTTGGGTGAAAATTCCCAGTCATTCAGATCAATTGCCCCCACAGGAACATGTGTCATGTGAGCTTGCCGGTTGCTTCTAGGATATGCTTACCCCACTACGAGGTGGCTTAGCAGCAGTGGTCCAATCCAATGCTGGAAGAAATGCAGACGGAATTGATAAAAACCTTCTTTGTCCACCGAATCGACACCTATGCAGTGGTTCTTTTGTTCATTGTATCATGAGATGAATAAGTCTAATCTATTTCTACACTCTTTTCTTGATAGGTTTCATCATGAGAAAATTTCATCATTGTGCATACCTGCCAACGATACAGCAATTTGACTTTCATTTTCACTAGCCGACTTCATCTATTTTTAATACTTATGAATTTAGCATTGGGTTAGATATCCTTAAAGGAATCAAATGTGCTGTGATCCATAAGACTGCATGATGTCTTTTGCACTAAGCAACCTATCACAAGTGACGGTTCAATAACTATTAACAACAGTGATCATAAACTCTAGTAAAAAGGAGAAGTCACAGCTCACAAGTGCTGGTTAAAGATTTGTCTGAAGCCTCTATCAAGTAGTAAAATGATGTGTATTATTACTATCCAACTTGATTGCCATTTCAGCTACGTGGTCATCTTCCACAGACAAAAGAGAGTAGCAATAATTAACTTAAAATGGGGCTGCCAAACCAAGCTGGAGTCATCATGGGCCCAAAATACGCAGGCAATAATGGCCTATTAGCAAATTAGTTGTGCAAATCATGTGATACTTGTTGTAGAGTCACTACATGCTAAATGCATCCATACAAGCAATCGTTATTGTGATAATAAAAACCTTGGCCCACTGAATGCGAATACATGATTGAATAACCACAGATGTAACTAAGAAAAAACTGAATGCCATGCTTATCGTCCATTCAGAGTTAACCATTTGCAACATAGTAATCTGACTGTCTTTCACTGGTCGGTAAACTTGAAAAAAAGGTATTTCAGGTACTGCACCAGAAGACTCAACCGCATGTTCTATTACAGGATATATATGAGATAAATACTGAAAGAAAACTTCTACTTGTGATCGCTGCGTGTTATGTCAGACAAACCAGTGACCATAGAGATGCAGGGAGGTTACCAGATCACCTCTTCTGCAACAAACTGCTTAACTGATTGTAGATAGTATCTCTCATCGTATCCCTGTTGCCAGTATTTAAGGTGAAAACAGCTGCTCCAGGATGATTCCGCAACCTCGCAACTGCATTTTACAGTAGTACCATTTAATTAGAGCACCAGTGACAAGCCACGGTAATCACAACTTCCAGCTACATTTCAAGAGGAGTGTGGAACAGCGTATATAAGTCTTGTTTCAGTACAAGAGATATTGTTTAATTTATTGGATGCAGCAAGCATAGCTAGTAGAATACAACAAGCTTTAAACGTGTAGTGAAAGCAGGTTCTCAAATACATATGAATGGATTGGCTGAGCAATCAAGGAAATGGTATTTTATACATGATTTTGAACGAAACAGCAAAATTATTAATCAGTGACCTCTGTAAAGTTGCAGAATAAGATAAAATGGTACCTCCTGGAATGTCCCGGCCATGCCTAGGAATGGGTATGGTGGCCAACACTGGTATATTGGATTCAATAACTCTCATTACAGCAGGGAAAAATGCTGAACTGAACAGCTCCATTTTACCCACTTCGTCAATGATGAAGAGATCTGTTTCTTCCTTAACCTGATTCAACAAGAAATATGAAGTATATTTCCTTCTGCATCGTGATCAATCGGGAACAAACTTTAAAACCTTATCATGCATTCATGCTTAAGCTAACAAGCAACATCCCGTGATCCTTGATATTTCATAGCTCTTTCATAACTTACAACTGCTTACCTGCAGCTCAGGTAATGCTAATGATTCCAAAGATGCTACATCTACTTTGTATTTCCCAACGGTAGGCCATCTAACAGACTCTGAGCTGCAAAAGAACCAAAAAGTAATGGTATGTGTGAGGATATCAAGGTTACAAAAATTCAGCAAACATATATCAAGGTAGCATTGCGGAAATAAGCAATGGCAACCATGCAGAGTTGGGATAGCTAAAAAAATATTAGATGGGCAAAGAGGCAAGAATAGGTGGACGCAGCACTTCATTAATCTTTTGCATATTAACTAACTGGTATGTGCAGGATGGAAGCATATGACAACAAGAACTGGAAAACTCCAAGTTCATCTGAAAACGGAATGTTTATGGACTTACAGGATGTGTGTCAACTAAAGGGAAAAGTAGTGTTACACATGAGCACAGACTAATACAATTAGCCTGAAAATCTGCATAGCTGAAAAGATGAACCATTATCCAGATTCCAATCATCAGACATCAGCAAAGACAGGTTTAGGATATTGGAGCATGGCCATCTCTTGGTGTTGGCGTGTTGGAAAGGGACCTTTATTTACAATTGAGCAGTGAATTTAACTGGAATTGCTGGGAAGCAATCTTAAACTAGACGTTGGGTAATTTGCTTGTATGCAGAGTAATGTAGTAGCCCCTGTCATTCTCGATGGCTTGAACAATTAGACTACTAATCCACGGTATCAGATAATTTCCATAGTACAGACACATTTCAAAATCCCAACTACCCAAATGCACGGTGCTAAACAAATACCTACTCAATATAAGAATTTAGAACAAGCATCAATGCATAATAGCAACCTGGAAACCTTGGATGAGGAAAGGGGCCCACTTCTGCCGTCGAGCGTGACAACCTCGAATCCTACCCTTTCTCCGCCCTCTCTCACCTCTCCTGCAAACAGAGATAGCACACCGAAACTGGTAAAATTCGTGGTCATCAATTGCACAGTGGAACGAACCGGAGTTCGAGAGGGCGAGGCAACGCAGTACGGGTGTAGAATCCGCGAATGGTGAGGTTCGGGTGAGAACCTCTGAGGGTTTCGAACACCCGCATGACCAGCGTCGTCTTCCCCACGCCCTGCAAGTACCCGAAGCCGGAGCCGTGAGGCGGTTGTTGGGAGAAAGGAGGAGCGTTCTGAGAGATTTCAGGTGGCTTACCGGCGGGCCAGTGACGAGGAGGCACCTCGACGGTGCAGCGGCCATGGACCGGCGAGGCAAGCGGCGGCGGGAGGCGCCACCGTTCGAGTGATTTCTGTGATTCTTCAGACCTTCTTCATTCACATGGCAGGAGACGGAAACCTATATTTTACGTTTCCGAAGTTTCACGCGTGCGCTCCATGGGCTCTATTCTAGATGGGCTTGGGCCAATGGGCGATCTGTTTAATAGAACGGTCCGAACTCTTATTGCTTATTTCCTGCGATGTTTCATAACTTATTTTCTGCGACGGATTATTGTTTTTCTCTGGTCTAATCCCTATCTCTATCTATATATCTACTCCATATGTCCCACAATAAGTGCACATCTCGCACTTCGAGGAGTCAATGAATTCAAAGTTTAACCGAGTATATATAAAAAAATATTAATATTAATGATACCAAATAAACATAATTAGATGAATTACATCATATATTTTCATAGTAAACATATTCAAATATACAAATGTTAATATTATTTTCTAAAACTTTAGTCAAACTTGAGAATGTTTGACTTCTCGAAGTGCGAGATGTGCACTTATTTTGGGACATATGGAGTAGATATATAGATAGAGATAGGGATTAGACCAGAGAAAAACAATAATCCGTCGCAGAAAATAAGTTATGAAACATCGCAGGAAATAAGCAATAAGAGTTCGGACCGTTCTATTAAACAGATCGCCCATTGGCCCAAGCCCATCTAGAATAGAGCCCATGGAGCGCACGCGTGAAACTTCGGAAACGTAAAATATAGGTTTCCGTCTCCTGCCATGTGAATGAAGAAGGTCTGAAGAATCACAGAAATCACTCGAACGGTGGCGCCTCCCGCCGCCGCTTGCCTCGCCGGTCCATGGCCGCTGCACCGTCGAGGTGCCTCCTCGTCACTGGCCCGCCGGTAAGCCACCTGAAATCTCTCAGAACGCTCCTCCTTTCTCCCAACAACCGCCTCACGGCTCCGGCTTCGGGTACTTGCAGGGCGTGGGGAAGACGACGCTGGTCATGCGGGTGTTCGAAACCCTCAGAGGTTCTCACCCGAACCTCACCATTCGCGGATTCTACACCCGTACTGCGTTGCCTCGCCCTCTCGAACTCCGGTTCGTTCCACTGTGCAATTGATGACCACGAATTTTACCAGTTTCGGTGTGCTATCTCTGTTTGCAGGAGAGGTGAGAGAGGGCGGAGAAAGGGTAGGATTCGAGGTTGTCACGCTCGACGGCAGAAGTGGGCCCCTTTCCTCATCCAAGGTTTCCAGGTTGCTATTATGCATTGATGCTTGTTCTAAATTCTTATATTGAGTAGGTATTTGTTTAGCACCGTGCATTTGGGTAGTTGGGATTTTGAAATGTGTCTGTACTATGGAAATTATCTGATACCGTGGATTAGTAGTCTAATTGTTCAAGCCATCGAGAATGACAGGGGCTACTACATTACTCTGCATACAAGCAAATTACCCAACGTCTAGTTTAAGATTGCTTCCCAGCAATTCCAGTTAAATTCACTGCTCAATTGTAAATAAAGGTCCCTTTCCAACACGCCAACACCAAGAGATGGCCATGCTCCAATATCCTAAACCTGTCTTTGCTGATGTCTGATGATTGGAATCTGGATAATGGTTCATCTTTTCAGCTATGCAGATTTTCAGGCTAATTGTATTAGTCTGTGCTCATGTGTAACACTACTTTTCCCTTTAGTTGACACACATCCTGTAAGTCCATAAACATTCCGTTTTCAGATGAACTTGGAGTTTTCCAGTTCTTGTTGTCATATGCTTCCATCCTGCACATACCAGTTAGTTAATATGCAAAAGATTAATGAAGTGCTGCGTCCACCTATTCTTGCCTCTTTGCCCATCTAATATTTTTTTAGCTATCCCAACTCTGCATGGTTGCCATTGCTTATTTCCGCAATGCTACCTTGATATATGTTTGCTGAATTTTTGTAACCTTGATATCCTCACACATACCATTACTTTTTGGTTCTTTTGCAGCTCAGAGTCTGTTAGATGGCCTACCGTTGGGAAATACAAAGTAGATGTAGCATCTTTGGAATCATTAGCATTACCTGAGCTGCAGGTAAGCAGTTGTAAGTTATGAAAGAGCTATGAAATATCAAGGATCACGGGATGTTGCTTGTTAGCTTAAGCATGAATGCATGATAAGGTTTTAAAGTTTGTTCCCGATTGATCACGATGCAGAAGGAAATATACTTCATATTTCTTGTTGAATCAGGTTAAGGAAGAAACAGATCTCTTCATCATTGACGAAGTGGGTAAAATGGAGCTGTTCAGTTCAGCATTTTTCCCTGCTGTAATGAGAGTTATTGAATCCAATATACCAGTGTTGGCCACCATACCCATTCCTAGGCATGGCCGGGACATTCCAGGAGGTACCATTTTATCTTATTCTGCAACTTTACAGAGGTCACTGATTAATAATTTTGCTGTTTCGTTCAAAATCATGTATAAAATACCATTTCCTTGATTGCTCAGCCAATCCATTCATATGTATTTGAGAACCTGCTTTCACTACACGTTTAAAGCTTGTTGTATTCTACTAGCTATGCTTGCTGCATCCAATAAATTAAACAATATCTCTTGTACTGAAACAAGACTTATATACGCTGTTCCACACTCCTCTTGAAATGTAGCTGGAAGTTGTGATTACCGTGGCTTGTCACTGGTGCTCTAATTAAATGGTACTACTGTAAAATGCAGTTGCGAGGTTGCGGAATCATCCTGGAGCAGCTGTTTTCACCTTAAATACTGGCAACAGGGATACGATGAGAGATACTATCTACAATCAGTTAAGCAGTTTGTTGCAGAAGAGGTGATCTGGTAACCTCCCTGCATCTCTATGGTCACTGGTTTGTCTGACATAACACGCAGCGATCACAAGTAGAAGTTTTCTTTCAGTATTTATCTCATATATATCCTGTAATAGAACATGCGGTTGAGTCTTCTGGTGCAGTACCTGAAATACCTTTTTTTCAAGTTTACCGACCAGTGAAAGACAGTCAGATTACTATGTTGCAAATGGTTAACTCTGAATGGACGATAAGCATGGCATTCAGTTTTTTCTTAGTTACATCTGTGGTTATTCAATCATGTATTCGCATTCAGTGGGCCAAGGTTTTTATTATCACAATAACGATTGCTTGTATGGATGCATTTAGCATGTAGTGACTCTACAACAAGTATCACATGATTTGCACAACTAATTTGCTAATAGGCCATTATTGCCTGCGTATTTTGGGCCCATGATGACTCCAGCTTGGTTTGGCAGCCCCATTTTAAGTTAATTATTGCTACTCTCTTTTGTCTGTGGAAGATGACCACGTAGCTGAAATGGCAATCAAGTTGGATAGTAATAATACACATCATTTTACTACTTGATAGAGGCTTCAGACAAATCTTTAACCAGCACTTGTGAGCTGTGACTTCTCCTTTTTACTAGAGTTTATGATCACTGTTGTTAATAGTTATTGAACCGTCACTTGTGATAGGTTGCTTAGTGCAAAAGACATCATGCAGTCTTATGGATCACAGCACATTTGATTCCTTTAAGGATATCTAACCCAATGCTAAATTCATAAGTATTAAAAATAGATGAAGTCGGCTAGTGAAAATGAAAGTCAAATTGCTGTATCGTTGGCAGGTATGCACAATGATGAAATTTTCTCATGATGAAACCTATCAAGAAAAGAGTGTAGAAATAGATTAGACTTATTCATCTCATGATACAATGAACAAAAGAACCACTGCATAGGTGTCGATTCGGTGGACAAAGAAGGTTTTTATCAATTCCGTCTGCATTTCTTCCAGCATTGGATTGGACCACTGCTACTAAGCCACCTCGTAGTGGGGTAAGCATATCCTAGAAGCAACCGGCAAGCTCACATGACACATGTTCCTGTGGGGGCAATTGATCTGAATGACTGGGAATTTTCACCCAAAGGGGCACAATCTTTCGATTGAGGTGGGCATTGAATTAAAGTGCAGTTGTACTGATCATGGCACCCCCTTTCCGCTAGGGCTCAAAGGGGAACTGGGGCTCAGTGGGTTGTAAAGGGGGTGCCATGATCAGTACAACTGCACTTTAATTCAATGCCCACCTCAATCGAAAGATTGTGCCCCTTTGGGTGAAAATTCCCAGTCATTCAGATCAATTGCCCCCACAGGAACATGTGTCATGTGAGCTTGCCGGTTGCTTCTAGGATATGCTTACCCCACTACGAGGTGGCTTAGTAGCAGTGGTCCAATCCAATGCTGGAAGAAATGCAGACGGAATTGATAAAAACCTTCTTTGTCCACCGAATCGACACCTATGCAGTGGTTCTTTTGTTCATTGTATCATGAGATGAATAAGTCTAATCTATTTCTACACTCTTTTCTTGATAGGTTTCATCATGAGAAAATTTCATCATTGTGCATACCTGCCAACGATACAGCAATTTGACTTTCATTTTCACTAGCCGACTTCATCTATTTTTAATACTTATGAATTTAGCATTGGGTTAGATATCCTTAAAGGAATCAAATGTGCTGTGATCCATAAGACTGCATGATGTCTTTTGCACTAAGCAACCTATCACAAGTGACGGTTCAATAACTATTAACAACAGTGATCATAAACTCTAGTAAAAAGGAGAAGTCACAGCTCACAAGTGCTGGTTAAAGATTTGTCTGAAGCCTCTATCAAGTAGTAAAATGATGTGTATTATTACTATCCAACTTGATTGCCATTTCAGCTACGTGGTCATCTTCCACAGACAAAAGAGAGTAGCAATAATTAACTTAAAATGGGGCTGCCAAACCAAGCTGGAGTCATCATGGGCCCAAAATACGCAGGCAATAATGGCCTATTAGCAAATTAGTTGTGCAAATCATGTGATACTTGTTGTAGAGTCACTACATGCTAAATGCATCCATACAAGCAATCGTTATTGTGATAATAAAAACCTTGGCCCACTGAATGCGAATACATGATTGAATAACCACAGATGTAACTAAGAAAAAACTGAATGCCATGCTTATCGTCCATTCAGAGTTAACCATTTGCAACATAGTAATCTGACTGTCTTTCACTGGTCGGTAAACTTGAAAAAAAGGTATTTCAGGTACTGCACCAGAAGACTCAACCGCATGTTCTATTACAGGATATATATGAGATAAATACTGAAAGAAAACTTCTACTTGTGATCGCTGCGTGTTATGTCAGACAAACCAGTGACCATAGAGATGCAGGGAGGTTACCAGATCACCTCTTCTGCAACAAACTGCTTAACTGATTGTAGATAGTATCTCTCATCGTATCCCTGTTGCCAGTATTTAAGGTGAAAACAGCTGCTCCAGGATGATTCCGCAACCTCGCAACTGCATTTTACAGTAGTACCATTTAATTAGAGCACCAGTGACAAGCCACGGTAATCACAACTTCCAGCTACATTTCAAGAGGAGTGTGGAACAGCGTATATAAGTCTTGTTTCAGTACAAGAGATATTGTTTAATTTATTGGATGCAGCAAGCATAGCTAGTAGAATACAACAAGCTTTAAACGTGTAGTGAAAGCAGGTTCTCAAATACATATGAATGGATTGGCTGAGCAATCAAGGAAATGGTATTTTATACATGATTTTGAACGAAACAGCAAAATTATTAATCAGTGACCTCTGTAAAGTTGCAGAATAAGATAAAATGGTACCTCCTGGAATGTCCCGGCCATGCCTAGGAATGGGTATGGTGGCCAACACTGGTATATTGGATTCAATAACTCTCATTACAGCAGGGAAAAATGCTGAACTGAACAGCTCCATTTTACCCACTTCGTCAATGATGAAGAGATCTGTTTCTTCCTTAACCTGATTCAACAAGAAATATGAAGTATATTTCCTTCTGCATCGTGATCAATCGGGAACAAACTTTAAAACCTTATCATGCATTCATGCTTAAGCTAACAAGCAACATCCCGTGATCCTTGATATTTCATAGCTCTTTCATAACTTACAACTGCTTACCTGCAGCTCAGGTAATGCTAATGATTCCAAAGATGCTACATCTACTTTGTATTTCCCAACGGTAGGCCATCTAACAGACTCTGAGCTGCAAAAGAACCAAAAAGTAATGGTATGTGTGAGGATATCAAGGTTACAAAAATTCAGCAAACATATATCAAGGTAGCATTGCGGAAATAAGCAATGGCAACCATGCAGAGTTGGGATAGCTAAAAAAATATTAGATGGGCAAAGAGGCAAGAATAGGTGGACGCAGCACTTCATTAATCTTTTGCATATAACTAACTGGTATGTGCAGGATGGAAGCATATGACAACAAGAACTGGAAAACTCCAAGTTCATCTGAAAACGGAATGTTTATGGACTTACAGGATGTGTGTCAACTAAAGGGAAAAGTAGTGTTACACATGAGCACAGACTAATACAATTAGCCTGAAAATCTGCATAGCTGAAAAGATGAACCATTATCCAGATTCCAATCATCAGACATCAGCAAAGACAGGTTTAGGATATTGGAGCATGGCCATCTCTTGGTGTTGGCGTGTTGGAAAGGGACCTTTATTTACAATTGAGCAGTGAATTTAACTGGAATTGCTGGGAAGCAATCTTAAACTAGACGTTGGGTAATTTGCTTGTATGCAGAGTAATGTAGTAGCCCCTGTCATTCTCGATGGCTTGAACAATTAGACTACTAATCCACGGTATCAGATAATTTCCATAGTACAGACACATTTCAAAATCCCAACTACCCAAATGCACGGTGCTAAACAAATACCTACTCAATATAAGAATTTAGAACAAGCATCAATGCATAATAGCAACCTGGAAACCTTGGATGAGGAAAGGGGCCCACTTCTGCCGTCGAGCGTGACAACCTCGAATCCTACCCTTTCTCCGCCCTCTCTCACCTCTCCTGCAAACAGAGATAGCACACCGAAACTGGTAAAATTCGTGGTCATCAATTGCACAGTGGAACGAACCGGAGTTCGAGAGGGCGAGGCAACGCAGTACGGGTGTAGAATCCGCGAATGGTGAGGTTCGGGTGAGAACCTCTGAGGGTTTCGAACACCCGCATGACCAGCGTCGTCTTCCCCACGCCCTGCAAGTACCCGAAGCCGGAGCCGTGAGGCGGTTGTTGGGAGAAAGGAGGAGCGTTCTGAGAGATTTCAGGTGGCTTACCGGCGGGCCAGTGACGAGGAGGCACCTCGACGGTGCAGCGGCCATGGACCGGCGAGGCAAGCGGCGGCGGGAGGCGCCACCGTTCGAGTGATTTCTGTGATTCTTCAGACCTTCTTCATTCACATGGCAGGAGACGGAAACCTATATTTTACGTTTCCGAAGTTTCACGCGTGCGCTCCATGGGCTCTATTCTAGATGGGCTTGGGCCAATGGGCGATCTGTTTAATAGAACGGTCCGAACTCTTATTGCTTATTTCCTGCGATGTTTCATAACTTATTTTCTGCGACGGATTATTGTTTTTCTCTGGTCTAATCCCTATCTCTATCTATATATCTACTCCATATGTCCCAAAATAAGTGCACATCTCGCACTTCGAGAAGTCAAACATTCTCAAGTTTGACTAAAGTTTTAGAAAATAATATTAACATTTGTATATTTGAATATGTTTACTATGAAAATATATGATGTAATTCATCTAATTATGTTTATTTGGTATCATTAATATTAATATTTTTTTATATATACTCGGTTAAACTTTGAATTCATTGACTCCTCGAAGTGCGAGATGTGCACTTATTGTGGGACATATGGAGTAGATATATAGATAGAGATAGGGATTAGACCAGAGAAAAACAATAATCCGTCGCAGAAAATAAGTTATGAAACATCGCAGGAAATAAGCAATAAGAGTTCGGACCGTTCTATTAAACAGATCGCCCATTGGCCCAAGCCCATCTAGAATAGAGCCCATGGAGCGCACGCGTGAAACTTCGGAAACGTAAAATATAGGTTTCCGTCTCCTGCCATGTGAATGAAGAAGGTCTGAAGAATCACAGAAATCACTCGAACGGTGGCGCCTCCCGCCGCCGCTTGCCTCGCCGGTCCATGGCCGCTGCACCGTCGAGGTGCCTCCTCGTCACTGGCCCGCCGGTAAGCCACCTGAAATCTCTCAGAACGCTCCTCCTTTCTCCCAACAACCGCCTCACGGCTCCGGCTTCGGGTACTTGCAGGGCGTGGGGAAGACGACGCTGGTCATGCGGGTGTTCGAAACCCTCAGAGGTTCTCACCCGAACCTCACCATTCGCGGATTCTACACCCGTACTGCGTTGCCTCGCCCTCTCGAACTCCGGTTCGTTCCACTGTGCAATTGATGACCACGAATTTTACCAGTTTCGGTGTGCTATCTCTGTTTGCAGGAGAGGTGAGAGAGGGCGGAGAAAGGGTAGGATTCGAGGTTGTCACGCTCGACGGCAGAAGTGGGCCCCTTTCCTCATCCAAGGTTTCCAGGTTGCTATTATGCATTGATGCTTGTTCTAAATTCTTATATTGAGTAGGTATTTGTTTAGCACCGTGCATTTGGGTAGTTGGGATTTTGAAATGTGTCTGTACTATGGAAATTATCTGATACCGTGGATTAGTAGTCTAATTGTTCAAGCCATCGAGAATGACAGGGGCTACTACATTACTCTGCATACAAGCAAATTACCCAACGTCTAGTTTAAGATTGCTTCCCAGCAATTCCAGTTAAATTCACTGCTCAATTGTAAATAAAGGTCCCTTTCCAACACGCCAACACCAAGAGATGGCCATGCTCCAATATCCTAAACCTGTCTTTGCTGATGTCTGATGATTGGAATCTGGATAATGGTTCATCTTTTCAGCTATGCAGATTTTCAGGCTAATTGTATTAGTCTGTGCTCATGTGTAACACTACTTTTCCCTTTAGTTGACACACATCCTGTAAGTCCATAAACATTCCGTTTTCAGATGAACTTGGAGTTTTCCAGTTCTTGTTGTCATATGCTTCCATCCTGCACATACCAGTTAGTTAATATGCAAAAGATTAATGAAGTGCTGCGTCCACCTATTCTTGCCTCTTTGCCCATCTAATATTTTTTTAGCTATCCCAACTCTGCATGGTTGCCATTGCTTATTTCCGCAATGCTACCTTGATATATGTTTGCTGAATTTTTGTAACCTTGATATCCTCACACATACCATTACTTTTTGGTTCTTTTGCAGCTCAGAGTCTGTTAGATGGCCTACCGTTGGGAAATACAAAGTAGATGTAGCATCTTTGGAATCATTAGCATTACCTGAGCTGCAGGTAAGCAGTTGTAAGTTATGAAAGAGCTATGAAATATCAAGGATCACGGGATGTTGCTTGTTAGCTTAAGCATGAATGCATGATAAGGTTTTAAAGTTTGTTCCCGATTGATCACGATGCAGAAGGAAATATACTTCATATTTCTTGTTGAATCAGGTTAAGGAAGAAACAGATCTCTTCATCATTGACGAAGTGGGTAAAATGGAGCTGTTCAGTTCAGCATTTTTCCCTGCTGTAATGAGAGTTATTGAATCCAATATACCAGTGTTGGCCACCATACCCATTCCTAGGCATGGCCGGGACATTCCAGGAGGTACCATTTTATCTTATTCTGCAACTTTACAGAGGTCACTGATTAATAATTTTGCTGTTTCGTTCAAAATCATGTATAAAATACCATTTCCTTGATTGCTCAGCCAATCCATTCATATGTATTTGAGAACCTGCTTTCACTACACGTTTAAAGCTTGTTGTATTCTACTAGCTATGCTTGCTGCATCCAATAAATTAAACAATATCTCTTGTACTGAAACAAGACTTATATACGCTGTTCCACACTCCTCTTGAAATGTAGCTGGAAGTTGTGATTACCGTGGCTTGTCACTGGTGCTCTAATTAAATGGTACTACTGTAAAATGCAGTTGCGAGGTTGCGGAATCATCCTGGAGCAGCTGTTTTCACCTTAAATACTGGCAACAGGGATACGATGAGAGATACTATCTACAATCAGTTAAGCAGTTTGTTGCAGAAGAGGTGATCTGGTAACCTCCCTGCATCTCTATGGTCACTGGTTTGTCTGACATAACACGCAGCGATCACAAGTAGAAGTTTTCTTTCAGTATTTATCTCATATATATCCTGTAATAGAACATGCGGTTGAGTCTTCTGGTGCAGTACCTGAAATACCTTTTTTTCAAGTTTACCGACCAGTGAAAGACAGTCAGATTACTATGTTGCAAATGGTTAACTCTGAATGGACGATAAGCATGGCATTCAGTTTTTTCTTAGTTACATCTGTGGTTATTCAATCATGTATTCGCATTCAGTGGGCCAAGGTTTTTATTATCACAATAACGATTGCTTGTATGGATGCATTTAGCATGTAGTGACTCTACAACAAGTATCACATGATTTGCACAACTAATTTGCTAATAGGCCATTATTGCCTGCGTATTTTGGGCCCATGATGACTCCAGCTTGGTTTGGCAGCCCCATTTTAAGTTAATTATTGCTACTCTCTTTTGTCTGTGGAAGATGACCACGTAGCTGAAATGGCAATCAAGTTGGATAGTAATAATACACATCATTTTACTACTTGATAGAGGCTTCAGACAAATCTTTAACCAGCACTTGTGAGCTGTGACTTCTCCTTTTTACTAGAGTTTATGATCACTGTTGTTAATAGTTATTGAACCGTCACTTGTGATAGGTTGCTTAGTGCAAAAGACATCATGCAGTCTTATGGATCACAGCACATTTGATTCCTTTAAGGATATCTAACCCAATGCTAAATTCATAAGTATTAAAAATAGATGAAGTCGGCTAGTGAAAATGAAAGTCAAATTGCTGTATCGTTGGCAGGTATGCACAATGATGAAATTTTCTCATGATGAAACCTATCAAGAAAAGAGTGTAGAAATAGATTAGACTTATTCATCTCATGATACAATGAACAAAAGAACCACTGCATAGGTGTCGATTCGGTGGACAAAGAAGGTTTTTATCAATTCCGTCTGCATTTCTTCCAGCATTGGATTGGACCACTGCTACTAAGCCACCTCGTAGTGGGGTAAGCATATCCTAGAAGCAACCGGCAAGCTCACATGACACATGTTCCTGTGGGGGCAATTGATCTGAATGACTGGGAATTTTCACCCAAAGGGGCACAATCTTTCGATTGAGGTGGGCATTGAATTAAAGTGCAGTTGTACTGATCATGGCACCCCCTTTACAACCCACTGAGCCCCAGTTCCCCTTTGAGCCCTAGCGGAAAGGGGGTGCCATGATCAGTACAACTGCACTTTAATTCAATGCCCACCTCAATCGAAAGATTGTGCCCCTTTGGGTGAAAATTCCCAGTCATTCAGATCAATTGCCCCCACAGGAACATGTGTCATGTGAGCTTGCCGGTTGCTTCTAGGATATGCTTACCCCACTACGAGGTGGCTTAGCAGCAGTGGTCCAATCCAATGCTGGAAGAAATGCAGACGGAATTGATAAAAACCTTCTTTGTCCACCGAATCGACACCTATGCAGTGGTTCTTTTGTTCATTGTATCATG
>JAHUYU010002376.1:0-23561 GCA_030439765.1 Tripidium arundinaceum
CCTCTAGTCAACACTTTCAAGTCTTCACAGTCACAGATACAGCATGTTGAAGGCAATCCTTTGAATGTTTTCCATGGACTGCAAAAAAAATTGACATGGTTTAGTGTTCGATTCTATTTTTGAAACATACATACACATAATGTGGGCATATGACCATATTTATAGTAGATTTCATCATTTCAGTAAAGGGTTATCATACTTGAGAAGTTGAGTACCTTTCAAGTTCAAATTTTAGAGGGACTGATGCTGCTGCTTTGTGCTGTTTGTGAGTTGGAAGTAGATTCCTGCTCTTTGTTTTTTTTCCTTTACCACCATATTCTTCTATCAACTCTACAATCAATGGAATTTAAGCAACAAGCAGTGAATAATGGCATATTGGACAAAGTAAAGTGTAAAGACACAAATAAAATATTGTACCTTTTTCCATTATGGTCAATTCCTCTGCACTCTCTTTGACATCAATAGGAGTAGACCTTCTCAGCCAATCTTGTGTACAGACCAGAGCCTCTAGCATGAATGGAGTAAGAGAGGTACGGAAGTCATCTAAGATCCGCCCACTTGTGCTAAAAACAGACTCTGAAGCTACTATTGTGATGGGTATTGCGAGCACATCACGGGCCATGTGAGCCAAAACTGAAAACCTATTTGCATTGACCTTCCACCAACAAAGAATGTCAATCTTCTTGTCTATGTCTTCCGTTTCTTCAGCAAGGTATTTCTCAAGTTCAGATTTGGTACTGATAGTAGAACAATTGCTCATCTTCATCTTCTTGGCGATTTTTTCTTTAAGCATGCTGGTTGTACCATCCTTACATTGATTGCTATCAGTTACTTCAATTGCTTCTTCACTTGAACCATACATATTCTTGTATTCTACAAATAACTCTTGCACACAAGTGTTAACAACTGCCCAAACTAGCTGTCCCCTTTCCTCACCAAATATCTCATCAACGGTCATCTTTGTGTACAAAGATAGTTTGTACCTTGGATCAAGGAAAGCTGCCACAAAGATCAATAAATTGATGTTCTCCTTCTCCTTGTCCTTGCCCCTGCTCCTCCCCTTCTCCCTCTCTTGCTCTTGTTGTTGCCCACTGTCTTTCTCCTTGTTGGTGTGCCAAAGTCCCCAATATTTATCGAACTTGTCTTTCATTTTGTTGCCCATTGATACTTGCAACTCATCTTCACTGTTTAACCAAGCTTGAATCAACAAAGCTACTTCTCCAATCTCATGAAAAAATGTATTGGAAGAGACATGGAGACTAGAGGAAATTCTAACAGTAAGATCATAGAAATGTTGTAGAAATTGAGCCATCTTCTTGGCATTGTGCCAATCATCTTCATCGGGATGCCCAAAACCATCCCTTGCCTCTGAAAGGTCAATGACATAATTAGTGTCATCCTCCACCTAATTCAGTGAAACAGCCAAACAAATTAATTAATCGAAACAAAAGCACGCACAGACGGATTCCCAAACCGCAGACGGGACGAAATGGGGGCGCGGATCTAGGGCTCGACCCCGGCCGCCGCCCCAGCGATTCCAAACCTAGGCACGCCGCGGTCCCGAAATTAGCACGAGGGAAGAGTAGCTAACCGCTCCTAGACACTAGTCAGGCGAGTATCTCCAGCCGAAACAGCCTGCTGGACGGCTATTTGGACCCGCCGGCCAACCCTAGCAACATAGACGAACCGAACAGGCGAACACAGCGATAGGGAAAGCTGCTGCTGCGACTCTCACCAAACAGCGAGTTTGCGGCGCATGGAGCACAGAGCGACCCGAAGTGCAGAACTGAGAGGAGAGAGTGCGGAGGAGGGGGTGGGGAGCGGAGGCGCTGACCTGTGGGTCGGAGAGGGAGAGCTCGGCGATGAGCTCCCATGGCGAGCGGCTGAGCTCGCAGGGCTCCGCAGAGGAAGCAGAGGGGGCCGAGAAGCCGGGCCCGCCGCAGGATTCGGGCGCGGAGCACGGCGCCAGGTGCGGTGGCGGCGGCGGCGGCAGCAGGTCGAACGGAGGCGCCGCACCAACGGGCGGGGCAGCGGAGGCGGAGTACGCAGAGCCTAGGAGGCGGGAGGCGCTCTTGCGGATCCGCATGGTGCGTACCGCGCTGAAGGCTGAAGGTGGAGGGATCTGAGCCGGGGGCGCTAGGGTTTGGGATTTTGGTGGAGTCGGGAGGTGGACTTGTGGAGGAGGCGAGGAAGATGGCGCAAAATAAACGAGAGAGGGTGATGGACTGATGGGTGGTGGACTGGTGGGCTTAGCTTGCGTCCGATTCGGTAGCCTCTGTTTTTATTTCGGTCTGGCCTTTTCCGCTGGTGCGCAGTGCGCTAGCTTCATGTGGCGTTGGCGCTACGGCCACATCTCGAGATGCCTGGCGCGTTCCCGTTCCTACGCGTGCGTGGGCATGTGCATAGCATCTCCAACAGTTTTTACTTAACTGCGCTTTTTAGTTCGTCATTTCAAATTATTTTAATACAAATCGGTCTTTATACCCGATCCCACTAATCAGTGTTTTTCAAATTTCAAGATCGATGAAATCATCACATGACAAGAAAATGCAAGCATCCGAATAAAGTCGAGGACTTTGAATTCGGGTGAGCACGTTCCACCAGATACCCGAATTTACTTCGGGAAATTCGGGTAACAACACGCGGTACCCGAATTTCCCGAAGTACCCGATATATTCATAGCCTATCCAATGATCCAAGTAGCCAATAGCCCACTAAGGCACTAAGCGGCCCAGCTGAGCACCCCGTGCAGCCTTCTACTCGATGCCATCCTAGAGACCCAGACTCAGTGTCCAGTCTGCACTCTCCAGTCGGCATCGCCGCCCGCATCCGCCTAGCCACGCCGAACCCTAGCGGCCTAGCCGCGCTGCGCCGTCACCACCACCTGCCAGGCTCGATGCACGGCCGCCCGTCTCCGGCTCTCCGCGACAGCAACCACAGGCAGGTTCGACGCGCGGCCGCGCCGTGCCCCGCCCGACGGCTAACATCGAACCCGGCTGCCGGCTGTGCTGTGTGCTAGCCTCACGCCGTCGCGCGGCCAAGCCCCCACACCGGCTCATCACTGCCTGACTCCGACGGCATCTAGCTGGCCAGCTCTGAGGAATCGTGCAATGTATGCCGTTATTCCCTAATCCCTACCTCTAGTCTTTCATGTTTCCTCGTATTTCTATTTTGAAATGGTTCACTAGTTCAGTGCTTGTGGTACCGTAGTCCGTAGACATCAGTCAGTGCAAGTGCAAGTGCAAGTGTGCAACACCGGAACACCCTATGTGAGCTAATGTAGTAGATCTACCTCAGAATCTATTTTGTTAAAGATTTCTATGATTTACCTGTGATTTATGGTTAACAGTTAGCAACCATTTGATTAATTTACTGTGTGTCGGTGTACACTGGACAGCATGAAGTCAGTGCTACAGATAGTGATTTATTGTGTGTTATTCTTACCTATTTCATTATCCATTTGGTTGTACAATGCTAAAATTATTGATTGTATTGCTCTTTTGTTTGTAGATGCCAGAACCTGATGATATTATGGATAGAGAGTCAGTGGGTACTGGAACACAGTTGGTGATAGCCAAGCAACTGAAGCAATGGCAATACAAGCAGGTCAACTATCACACAATGTAGAGCCAGGAGAGAAGCAAGGCAGTGAGCATGTTGTCATCGACGTAGAGAAGGATAAAGAAGGACCAGCAAGAAAGGAGATGGCACCAAGGTCAGAGATGTGGGAGCATTTCATCAAGATTAAAGATGACAAAGGGTTTTTGAAGGCTGGAAAGTGCAAATATTGCCATCGTGAGCTCAAGGCCGACACACGAGGACATGGGACATCAGCATTGAAGAAACACTTTGCTACTTGCAAGCGCAATCCTCATGTTTTCAACAAGGACCCAAAGCAAGGCACACTTCAAGCAACTATAGGGGAGGCTCCTGCTACTTGGAGGTTTGATCAAGAGAAACTTCGAGAAGCCTTTACTGAGATGGTAATAGAAGATGAGCAGCCCTTTGCATTTGGTGAGAAGACTGGCTTTAGAAAATTTATGTCCAAAGCATGCCCACGATTCCAAGTCCCATCTAGAAGAACTTTGACAAGGGACACTGTACGTCTCTTTTTTCAAGAGAAAGCCAAGTTGAAGAAGTTCTTCAAAGATTCTTGTCATAGAGTTTGCCTAACAACTGATTGCTGGACTTCTCAGGTCCAAGATGGATATATGACTGTCAATGCAAGTTTCATTGATGACAACTGGAATTTGCATAAGAAAGTAATCAATTTTTTCATGGTAAAAGGGCACAAGGGAGAGGATATGGGAAAAACTTGGTGAAATGCTTGGATGAATGGGGTTTGGATAGAGTAATGACTGTAACAGTGGATAATGCAAGTTCCAATGACAGTGGTGTTGATTACTTGAGGACTAAGCTGCAGAAAACTAACATAGCACAAGGCAAGTATTTGCATATGAGGTGTGCTGCCCACATTGTTAATCTTATAGTAAAAGATGGATTGCAAGAAGTGGATCTCTCTGTGAAGCGTGTGAGGGCTGCTGTTAGATATATAAAGAATGGGACTTCAAGATTGGTCAAATTTAAAGAAATTGCTGAGGAAGAGAAGGTGGGAAGCAAAGCATTTTTGAAACTTGATGTTCCAACAAGATGGAATTACACATATTTGATGTTGAAGGCTGCAATTGTGTATGAGAAGGTGTTTTTGAAGTTAGGTGAAGATGACACTAATTATGTCATTGACCTTTCAGAGGCAAGGGATGGTTTTGGGCATCCCGATGAAGATGATTGGCACAATGCCAAGAAGATGGCTCAATTTCTACAACATTTCTATGATCTTACTGTTAGAATTTCCTCTAGTCTCCATGTCTCTTCCAATACATTTTTTCATGAGATTGGAGAAGTAGCTTTGTTGATTCAAGCTTGGTTAAACAGTGAAGATGAGTTGCAAGTATCAATGGGCAACAAAATGAAAGACAAGTTCGATAAATATTGGGGACTTTGGCACACCAACAAGGAGAAAGACAGTGGGCAACAACAAGAGCAAGAGAGGGAGAAGGGGAGGAGCAGGGGCAAGGACAAGGAGAAGGAGAACATCAATTTATTGATCTTTGTGGCAGCTTTCCTTGATCCAAGGTACAAACTATCTTTGTACACAAAGATGACCGTTGATGAGATATTTGGTGAGGAAAGGGGACAGCTAGTTTGGGCAGTTGTTAACACTTGTGTGCAAGAGTTATTTGTAGAATACAAGAATATGTATGGTTCAAGTGAAGAAGCAATTGAAGTAACTGATAGCAATCAATGTAAGGATGGTACAACCAGCATGCTTAAAGAAAAAATCGCCAAGAAGATGAAGATGAGCAATTGTTCTACTATCAGTACCAAATCTGAACTTGAGAAATACCTTGCTGAAGAAACGGAAGACATAGACAAGAAGATTGACATTCTTTGTTGGTGGAAGGTCAATGCAAATAGGTTTTCAGTTTTGGCTCACATGGCCCGTGATGTGCTCGCAATACCCATCACAATAGTAGCTTCAGAGTCTGTTTTTAGCACAAGTGGGCGGATCTTAGATGACTTCCGTACCTCTCTTACTCCATTCATGCTAGAGGCTCTGGTCTGTACACAAGATTGGCTGAGAAGGTCTACTCCTATTGATGTCAAAGAGAGTGCAGAGGAATTGACCATAATGGAAAAAGGTACAATATTTTATTTGTGTCTTTACACTTTACTTTGTCCAATATGCCATTATTCACTGCTTGTTGCTTAAATTCCATTGATTGTAGAGTTGATAGAAGAATATGGTGGTAAAGGAAAAAACAAAGAGCAGGAATCTACTTCCAACTCACAAACAGCACAAAGCAGCAGCATCAGTCCCTCTAAAATTTGAACTTGAAAGGTACTCAACTTCTCAAGTATGATAACCCTTTACTGAAATGATGAAATCTACTATAAATATGGTCATATGCCCACATTATGTGTATGTATGTTTCAAAAATAGAATCGAACACTAAACCATGTCAATTTTTTTTGCAGTCCATGGAAAACATTCAAAGGATTGCCTTCAACATGCTGTATCTGTGACTGTGAAGACTTGAAAGTGTTGACTAGAGGTCTGCAGCCCTGAGCCCTGTTATGATTTGTGAACAAAATTTGGTGGAACTTTAGTATTTAAAGTATGTGACCGAGAGACTGTGACTCTATGTGTGTGACTGTCTAATCTCATAATATGGATCCTGTAATCTGTATGACTATATGTGAGACTATTTATAACATTTGTGTTACTGTGTAATTATGTCATGTCAGACTACAGATTGTGATTTGTGGATTGTGAGTTTGTGGCTGTATATGTATGACAGCTGGTACTTTGTTTTTTGCTAGCTAAAGTTTTCCTTGTATATTTTTCTCTATGAAATGCTGGATAGAAAATTGTGTATACTGATTTAGAAAGCTGCTGAAATTCTGTACAGATTGCTGGGTTCTGTGGATTTCAGGTAAATCAGGAATTACCCAAACCCAAACCCGAATTTGCGGGTACCCGATTTTGCGGGTAGTGTTTTTTTAAGCACATATCGGGTAGCAGTTTTCATTACCCGAATTTCCAATTACCCGAATTACCCGACCCGAAAAAATCGGGTAACCCGAACGCCCAGAGTTAGGTGGTGGACTGGTGGGCTTAGCTTGTGTCCGATTCGGTAGGCTCTGTTTTTATTTCGGTCTGGCCTTTTCCGCTGGTGCGCAGTGCGCTAGCTTCATGTGGCGTTGGCGCTACGGCCACAAACTCACAATCCACAAATCACAATCTGTAGTCTGACATGACATAATTACACAGTAACACAAATGTTATAAATAGTCTCACATATAGTCATACAGATTACAGGATCCATATTATGAGATTAGACAGTCACACACATAGAGTCACAGTCTCTCGGTCACATACTTTAAATACTAAAGTTCCACCAAATTTTGTTCACAAATCATAACAGGGCTCAGGGCTGCAGACCTCTAGTCAACACTTTCAAGTCTTCACAGTCACAGATACAGCATGTTGAAGGCAATCCTTTGAATGTTTTCCATGGACTGCAAAAAAAAATTGACATGGTTTAGTGTTCGATTCTATTTTTGAAACATACATACACATAATGTGGGCATATGACCATATTTATAGTAGATTTCATCATTTCAGTAAAGGGTTATCATACTTGAGAAGTTGAGTACCTTTCAAGTTCAAATTTTAGAGGGACTGTGACTCTATGTGTGTGACTGTCTAATCTCATAATATGGATCCTGTAATCTGTATGACTATATGTGAGACTATTTATAACATTTGTGTTACTGTGTAATTATGTCATGTCAGACTACAGATTGTGATTTGTGGATTGTGAGTTTGTGGCCGTAGCGCCAACGCCACATGAAGCTAGCGCACTGCGCACCAGCGGAAAAGGCCAGACCGAAATAAAAACAGAGCCTACCGAATCGGACACAAGCTAAGCCCACCAGTCCACCACCTAACTCTGGGCGTTCGGGTTACCCGATTTTTTCGGGTCGGGTAATTCGGGTAATTGGAAATTCGGGTAATGAAAACTGCTACCCGATATGTGCTTAAAAAAACACTACCCGCAAAATCGGGTACCCGCAAATTCGGGTTTGGGTTTGGGTAATTCCTGATTTACCTGAAATCCACAGAACCCAGCAATCTGTACAGAATTTCAGCAGCTTTCTAAATCAGTATACACAATTTTCTATCCAGCATTTCATAGAGAAAAATATACAAGGAAAACTTTAGCTAGCAAAAAACAAAGTACCAGCTGTCATACATATACAGCCACAAACTCACAATCCACAAATCACAATCTGTAGTCTGACATGACATAATTACACAGTAACACAAATGTTATAAATAGTCTCACATATAGTCATACAGATTACAGGATCCATATTATGAGATTAGACAGTCACACACATAGAGTCACAGTCTCTCGGTCACATACTTTAAATACTAAAGTTCCACCAAATTTTGTTCACAAATCATAACAGGGCTCAGGGCTGCAGACCTCTAGTCAACACTTTCAAGTCTTCACAGTCACAGATACAGCATGTTGAAGGCAATCCTTTGAATGTTTTCCATGGACTGCAAAAAAAATTGACATGGTTTAGTGTTCGATTCTATTTTTGAAACATACATACACATAATGTGGGCATATGACCATATTTATAGTAGATTTCATCATTTCAGTAAAGGGTTATCATACTTGAGAAGTTGAGTACCTTTCAAGTTCAAATTTTAGAGGGACTGATGCTGCTGCTTTGTGCTGTTTGTGAGTTGGAAGTAGATTCCTGCTCTTTGTTTTTTCCTTTACCACCATATTCTTCTATCAACTCTACAATCAATGGAATTTAAGCAACAAGCAGTGAATAATGGCATATTGGACAAAGTAAAGTGTAAAGACACAAATAAAATATTGTACCTTTTTCCATTATGGTCAATTCCTCTGCACTCTCTTTGACATCAATAGGAGTAGACCTTCTCAGCCAATCTTGTGTACAGACCAGAGCCTCTAGCATGAATGGAGTAAGAGAGGTACGGAAGTCATCTAAGATCCGCCCACTTGTGCTAAAAACAGACTCTGAAGCTACTATTGTGATGGGTATTGCGAGCACATCACGGGCCATGTGAGCCAAAACTGAAAACCTATTTGCATTGACCTTCCACCAACAAAGAATGTCAATCTTCTTGTCTATGTCTTCCGTTTCTTCAGCAAGGTATTTCTCAAGTTCAGATTTGGTACTGATAGTAGAACAATTGCTCATCTTCATCTTCTTGGCGATTTTTTCTTTAAGCATGCTGGTTGTACCATCCTTACATTGATTGCTATCAGTTACTTCAATTGCTTCTTCACTTGAACCATACATATTCTTGTATTCTACAAATAACTCTTGCACACAAGTGTTAACAACTGCCCAAACTAGCTGTCCCCTTTCCTCACCAAATATCTCATCAACGGTCATCTTTGTGTACAAAGATAGTTTGTACCTTGGATCAAGGAAAGCTGCCACAAAGATCAATAAATTGATGTTCTCCTTCTCCTTGTCCTTGCCCCTGCTCCTCCCCTTCTCCCTCTCTTGCTCTTGTTGTTGCCCACTGTCTTTCTCCTTGTTGGTGTGCCAAAGTCCCCAATATTTATCGAACTTGTCTTTCATTTTGTTGCCCATTGATACTTGCAACTCATCTTCACTGTTTAACCAAGCTTGAATCAACAAAGCTACTTCTCCAATCTCATGAAAAAATGTATTGGAAGAGACATGGAGACTAGAGGAAATTCTAACAGTAAGATCATAGAAATGTTGTAGAAATTGAGCCATCTTCTTGGCATTGTGCCAATCATCTTCATCGGGATGCCCAAAACCATCCCTTGCCTCTGAAAGGTCAATGACATAATTAGTGTCATCTTCACCTAACTTCAAAAACACCTTCTCATACACAATTGCAGCCTTCAACATCAAATATGTGTAATTCCATCTTGTTGGAACATCAAGTTTCAAAAATGCTTTGCTTCCCACCTTCTCTTCCTCAGCAATTTCTTTAAATTTGACCAATCTTGAAGTCCCATTCTTTATATATCTAACAGCAGCCCTCACACGCTTCACAGAGAGATCCACTTCTTGCAATCCATCTTTTACTATAAGATTAACAATGTGGGCAGCACACCTCATATGCAAATACTTGCCTTGTGCTATGTTAGTTTTCTGCAGCTTAGTCCTCAAGTAATCAACACCACTGTCATTGGAACTTGCATTATCCACTGTTACAGTCATTACTCTATCCAAACCCCATTCATCCAAGCATTTCACCAAGTTTTTCCCAATATCCTCTCCCTTGTGCCCTTTTACCATGAAAAAATTGATTACTTTCTTATGCAAATTCCAGTTGTCATCAATGAAACTTGCATTGACAGTCATATATCCATCTTGGACCTGAGAAGTCCAGCAATCAGTTGTTAGGCAAACTCTATGACAAGAATCTTTGAAGAACTTCTTCAACTTGGCTTTCTCTTGAAAAAAGAGACGTACAGTGTCCCTTGTCAAAGTTCTTCTAGATGGGACTTGGAATCGTGGGCATGCTTTGGACATAAATTTTCTAAAGCCAGTCTTCTCACCAAATGCAAAGGGCTGCTCATCTTCTATTACCATCTCAGTAAAGGCTTCTCGAAGTTTCTCTTGATCAAACCTCCAAGTAGCAGGAGCCTCCCCTATAGTTGCTTGAAGTGTGCCTTGCTTTGGGTCCTTGTTGAAAACATGAGGATTGCGCTTGCAAGTAGCAAAGTGTTTCTTCAATGCTGATGTCCCATGTCCTCGTGTGTCGGCCTTGAGCTCACGATGGCAATATTTGCACTTTCCAGCCTTCAAAAACCCTTTGTCATCTTTAATCTTGATGAAATGCTCCCACATCTCTGACCTTGGTGCCATCTCCTTTCTTGCTGGTCCTTCTTTATCCTTCTCTACGTCGATGACAACATGCTCACTGCCTTGCTTCTCTCCTGGCTCTACATTGTGTGATAGTTGACCTGCTTGTATTGCCATTGCTTCAGTTGCTTGGCTATCACCAACTGTGTTCCAGTACCCACTGACTCTCTATCCATAATATCATCAGGTTCTGGCATCTACAAACAAAAGAGCAATACAATCAATAATTTTAGCATTGTACAACCAAATGGATAATGAAATAGGTAAGAATAACACACAATAAATCACTATCTGTAGCACTGACTTCATGCTGTCCAGTGTACACCGACACACAGTAAATTAATCAAATGGTTGCTAACTGTTAACCATAAATCACAGGTAAATCATAGAAATCTTTAACAAAATAGATTCTGAGGTAGATCTACTACATTAGCTCACATAGGGTGTTCCGGTGTTGCACACTTGCACTTGCACTTGCACTGACTGATGTCTACGGACTACGGTACCACAAGCACTGAACTAGTGAACCATTTCAAAATAGAAATACGAGGAAACATGAAAGACTAGAGGTAGGGATTAGGGAATAACGGCATACATTGCACGATTCCTCAGAGCTGGCCAGCTAGATGCCGTCGGAGTCAGGCAGTGATGAGCCGGTGTGGGGGCTTGGCCGCGCGACGGCGTGAGGCTAGCACACAGCACAGCCGGCAGCCGGGTTCGATGTTAGCCGTCGGGCGGGGCACGGCGCGGCCGCGCGTCGAACCTGCCTGTGGTTGCTGTCGCGGAGAGCCGGAGACGGGCGGCCGTGCATCGAGCCTGGCAGGTGGTGGTGACGGCGCAGCGCGGCTAGGCCGCTAGGGTTCGGCGTGGCTAGGCGGATGCGGGCGGCGATGCCGACTGGAGAGTGCAGACTGGACACTGAGTCTGGGTCTCTAGGATGGCATCGAGTAGAAGGCTGCACGGGGTGCTCAGCTGGGCCGCTTAGTGCCTTAGTGGGCTATTGGCTACTTGGATCATTGGATAGGCTATGAATATATCGGGTACTTCGGGAAATTCGGGTACCGCGTGTTGTTACCCGAATTTCCCGAAGTAAATTCGGGTATCTGGTGGAACGTGCTCACCCGAATTCAAAGTCCTCGACTTTATTCGGATGCTTGCATTTTCTTGTCATGTGATGATTTCATCGATCTTGAAATTTGAAAAACACTGATTAGTGGGATCGGGTATAAAGACCGATGTAGTACTAGCAATTTACTATACATACGAAATCCGTTGAGAAGCATTTGTAAGCTGTAACAGGCCAACTGTTGTGCTTTTGCCTCCAAAGGAGCGCTGATTCGAGAGTTCACACTCCACACGCAAAAATATGCAAGCTCCATCGCTCACCAGGCATAGCATATACTGTATCAGTTCATCCCAAACGCAGCAAGAAGGAAGAAGCACAGAACGCCTCAACACGGCAGATCGACTAATTAATGAGTAACCATCGAATCGAAAAAGGATAATGCAAAAGTCAAAACATCTTGTACAACTGGTCAGCAACAAAACCAGAACAGATCGACTAATTAAGCCAAGGTATACCTGCTAGCATTTCTTCTACGTCGCCGATGCGAGAGCACGTATGTAGGTGCTTACATCAAGGACTTGAGCGACCGCGCCTTCACGGGCTTCCTCCACCGCTTCCACGGGATCTTCCTCTTGCCATCACCATTGCTAGCTTTGGGATCACCATTTCTATTCATGCTGTGGCCAGAGATACCAAGTCCATCAAAGTCGTCATCGCTGCTCCCCTCATCGACGCCGGCAATCCCTGCTGTGTCATCTTCGCAGCTAGATGCATCACCACGGGCTGCAGTCGCAGTCTGATTGGTACCATCATGACCCTCATCAACTTCAGCCTGCTGACTCGGAGAAGCATCATCTTTCGCGTGATCCCCTTCTTCTTGCTTTGCAGGCACAGGTTCGTTCATGCCGCCACTTCTACACTGCCTCTTGGACCGGAATGGGCCGAACCCAGCATAGTAGTAGAAGCCCTCAGTCGCACTGAGGTCACTGCCAGGCTTCTTCTTCCTCGGCTTGCTGCGTGTGGAGGGCTTGGAGGCAGCAGCTGCTGGCACCGGCACCGGTGCTGCCTCCTCCAATTCTGCCATGGAGGGGGACTCGAAATCGGGGTTTAAGTAGGAGCGCTTCTGCACGAAATGGTACTCACAGAGGGTGTTGGGTTGGCTCACTGGCCGGTTGCAGTGCCACCGTTTGCCGTCGTTCTTCTTGCACAGCCAGACCCGTGCTCCCACATTCTGCCCCTCCTCTTTCTTGACCTTTGCCTTCTTATTGGCTTCGCCCTCCTTCTCCTTACTCAATGCAGACTTCTTCACAGCGTCACGGCGCAGCTGCGTGCTATCCCCACCGGCTGCAGCCAGGTTCTTCTTCTTGGAGGAGGCGGCTGGCATGGTGGCTGAGAAGAGCCAGCTCGAGCGGGTCGTGACATGGACGAAGTACTTGTCCACGATGTCATCCTCCACCTAATTCAGTGAAACAGCCAAACAAATTAATTAATCGAAACAAAAGCACGCACAGACGGATTCCCAAACCGCAGACGGGACGAAATGGGGGCGCGGATCTAGGGCTCGACCCCGGCCGCCGCCCCAGCGATTCCAAACCTAGGCACGCCGCGGTCCCGAAATTAGCACGAGGGAAGAGTAGCTAACCGCTCCTAGACACTAGTCAGGCGAGTATCTCCAGCCGAAACAGCCTGCTGGACGGCTATTTGGACCCGCCGGCCAACCCTAGCAACATAGACGAACCGAACAGGCGAACACAGCGATAGGGAAAGCTGCTGCTGCGACTCTCACCAAACAGCGAGTTTGCGGCGCATGGAGCACAGAGCGACCCGAAGTGCAGAACTGAGAGGAGAGAGTGCGGAGGAGGGGGTGGGGAGCGGAGGCGCTGACCTGTGGGTCGGAGAGGGAGAGCTCGGCGATGAGCTCCCATGGCGAGCGGCTGAGCTCGCAGGGCTCCGCAGAGGAAGCAGAGGGGGCCGAGAAGCCGGGCCCGCCGCAGGATTCGGGCGCGGAGCACGGCGCCAGGTGCGGTGGCGGCGGCGGCGGCAGCAGGTCGAACGGAGGCGCCGCACCAACGGGCGGGGCAGCGGAGGCGGAGTACGCAGAGCCTAGGAGGCGGGAGGCGCTCTTGCGGATCCGCATGGTGCGTACCGCGCTGAAGGCTGAAGGTGGAGGGATCTGAGCCGGGGCGCTAGGGTTTGGGATTTTGGTGGAGTCGGGAGGTGGACTTGTGGAGGAGGCGAGGAAGATGGCGCAAAATAAACGAGAGAGGGTGATGGACTGATGGGTGGTGGACTGGTGGGCTTAGCTTGCGTCCGATTCGGTAGCCTCTGTTTTTATTTCGGTCTGGCCTTTTCCGCTGGTGCGCAGTGCGCTAGCTTCATGTGGCGTTGGCGCTACGGCCACATCTCGAGATGCCTGGCGCGTTCCCGTTCCTACGCGTGCGTGGGCATGTGCATAGCATCTCCAACAGTTTTTACTTAACTGCGCTTTTTAGTTCGTCATTTCAAATTATTTTAATACAAATCGGTCTTTATACCCGATCCCACTAATCAGTGTTTTTCAAATTTCAAGATCGATGAAATCATCACATGACAAGAAAATGCAAGCATCCGAATAAAGTCGAGGACTTTGAATTCGGGTGAGCACGTTCCACCAGATACCCGAATTTACTTCGGGAAATTCGGGTAACAACACGCGGTACCCGAATTTCCCGAAGTACCCGATATATTCATAGCCTATCCAATGATCCAAGTAGCCAATAGCCCACTAAGGCACTAAGCGGCCCAGCTGAGCACCCCGTGCAGCCTTCTACTCGATGCCATCCTAGAGACCCAGACTCAGTGTCCAGTCTGCACTCTCCAGTCGGCATCGCCGCCCGCATCCGCCTAGCCACGCCGAACCCTAGCGGCCTAGCCGCGCTGCGCCGTCACCACCACCTGCCAGGCTCGATGCACGGCCGCCCGTCTCCGGCTCTCCGCGACAGCAACCACAGGCAGGTTCGACGCGCGGCCGCGCCGTGCCCCGCCCGACGGCTAACATCGAACCCGGCTGCCGGCTGTGCTGTGTGCTAGCCTCACGCCGTCGCGCGGCCAAGCCCCCACACCGGCTCATCACTGCCTGACTCCGACGGCATCTAGCTGGCCAGCTCTGAGGAATCGTGCAATGTATGCCGTTATTCCCTAATCCCTACCTCTAGTCTTTCATGTTTCCTCGTATTTCTATTTTGAAATGGTTCACTAGTTCAGTGCTTGTGGTACCGTAGTCCGTAGACATCAGTCAGTGCAAGTGCAAGTGCAAGTGTGCAACACCGGAACACCCTATGTGAGCTAATGTAGTAGATCTACCTCAGAATCTATTTTGTTAAAGATTTCTATGATTTACCTGTGATTTATGGTTAACAGTTAGCAACCATTTGATTAATTTACTGTGTGTCGGTGTACACTGGACAGCATGAAGTCAGTGCTACAGATAGTGATTTATTGTGTGTTATTCTTACCTATTTCATTATCCATTTGGTTGTACAATGCTAAAATTATTGATTGTATTGCTCTTTTGTTTGTAGATGCCAGAACCTGATGATATTATGGATAGAGAGTCAGTGGGTACTGGAACACAGTTGGTGATAGCCAAGCAACTGAAGCAATGGCAATACAAGCAGGTCAACTATCACACAATGTAGAGCCAGGAGAGAAGCAAGGCAGTGAGCATGTTGTCATCGACGTAGAGAAGGATAAAGAAGGACCAGCAAGAAAGGAGATGGCACCAAGGTCAGAGATGTGGGAGCATTTCATCAAGATTAAAGATGACAAAGGGTTTTTGAAGGCTGGAAAGTGCAAATATTGCCATCGTGAGCTCAAGGCCGACACACGAGGACATGGGACATCAGCATTGAAGAAACACTTTGCTACTTGCAAGCGCAATCCTCATGTTTTCAACAAGGACCCAAAGCAAGGCACACTTCAAGCAACTATAGGGGAGGCTCCTGCTACTTGGAGGTTTGATCAAGAGAAACTTCGAGAAGCCTTTACTGAGATGGTAATAGAAGATGAGCAGCCCTTTGCATTTGGTGAGAAGACTGGCTTTAGAAAATTTATGTCCAAAGCATGCCCACGATTCCAAGTCCCATCTAGAAGAACTTTGACAAGGGACACTGTACGTCTCTTTTTTCAAGAGAAAGCCAAGTTGAAGAAGTTCTTCAAAGATTCTTGTCATAGAGTTTGCCTAACAACTGATTGCTGGACTTCTCAGGTCCAAGATGGATATATGACTGTCAATGCAAGTTTCATTGATGACAACTGGAATTTGCATAAGAAAGTAATCAATTTTTTCATGGTAAAAGGGCACAAGGGAGAGGATATTGGGAAAAACTTGGTGAAATGCTTGGATGAATGGGGTTTGGATAGAGTAATGACTGTAACAGTGGATAATGCAAGTTCCAATGACAGTGGTGTTGATTACTTGAGGACTAAGCTGCAGAAAACTAACATAGCACAAGGCAAGTATTTGCATATGAGGTGTGCTGCCCACATTGTTAATCTTATAGTAAAAGATGGATTGCAAGAAGTGGATCTCTCTGTGAAGCGTGTGAGGGCTGCTGTTAGATATATAAAGAATGGGACTTCAAGATTGGTCAAATTTAAAGAAATTGCTGAGGAAGAGAAGGTGGGAAGCAAAGCATTTTTGAAACTTGATGTTCCAACAAGATGGAATTACACATATTTGATGTTGAAGGCTGCAATTGTGTATGAGAAGGTGTTTTTGAAGTTAGGTGAAGATGACACTAATTATGTCATTGACCTTTCAGAGGCAAGGGATGGTTTTGGGCATCCCGATGAAGATGATTGGCACAATGCCAAGAAGATGGCTCAATTTCTACAACATTTCTATGATCTTACTGTTAGAATTTCCTCTAGTCTCCATGTCTCTTCCAATACATTTTTTCATGAGATTGGAGAAGTAGCTTTGTTGATTCAAGCTTGGTTAAACAGTGAAGATGAGTTGCAAGTATCAATGGGCAACAAAATGAAAGACAAGTTCGATAAATATTGGGGACTTTGGCACACCAACAAGGAGAAAGACAGTGGGCAACAACAAGAGCAAGAGAGGGAGAAGGGGAGGAGCAGGGGCAAGGACAAGGAGAAGGAGAACATCAATTTATTGATCTTTGTGGCAGCTTTCCTTGATCCAAGGTACAAACTATCTTTGTACACAAAGATGACCGTTGATGAGATATTTGGTGAGGAAAGGGGACAGCTAGTTTGGGCAGTTGTTAACACTTGTGTGCAAGAGTTATTTGTAGAATACAAGAATATGTATGGTTCAAGTGAAGAAGCAATTGAAGTAACTGATAGCAATCAATGTAAGGATGGTACAACCAGCATGCTTAAAGAAAAAATCGCCAAGAAGATGAAGATGAGCAATTGTTCTACTATCAGTACCAAATCTGAACTTGAGAAATACCTTGCTGAAGAAACGGAAGACATAGACAAGAAGATTGACATTCTTTGTTGGTGGAAGGTCAATGCAAATAGGTTTTCAGTTTTGGCTCACATGGCCCGTGATGTGCTCGCAATACCCATCACAATAGTAGCTTCAGAGTCTGTTTTTAGCACAAGTGGGCGGATCTTAGATGACTTCCGTACCTCTCTTACTCCATTCATGCTAGAGGCTCTGGTCTGTACACAAGATTGGCTGAGAAGGTCTACTCCTATTGATGTCAAAGAGAGTGCAGAGGAATTGACCATAATGGAAAAAGGTACAATATTTTATTTGTGTCTTTACACTTTACTTTGTCCAATATGCCATTATTCACTGCTTGTTGCTTAAATTCCATTGATTGTAGAGTTGATAGAAGAATATGGTGGTAAAGGAAAAAACAAAGAGCAGGAATCTACTTCCAACTCACAAACAGCACAAAGCAGCAGCATCAGTCCCTCTAAAATTTGAACTTGAAAGGTACTCAACTTCTCAAGTATGATAACCCTTTACTGAAATGATGAAATCTACTATAAATATGGTCATATGCCCACATTATGTGTATGTATGTTTCAAAAATAGAATCGAACACTAAACCATGTCAATTTTTTTTGCAGTCCATGGAAAACATTCAAAGGATTGCCTTCAACATGCTGTATCTGTGACTGTGAAGACTTGAAAGTGTTGACTAGAGGTCTGCAGCCCTGAGCCCTGTTATGATTTGTGAACAAAATTTGGTGGAACTTTAGTATTTAAAGTATGTGACCGAGAGACTGTGACTCTATGTGTGTGACTGTCTAATCTCATAATATGGATCCTGTAATCTGTATGACTATATGTGAGACTATTTATAACATTTGTGTTACTGTGTAATTATGTCATGTCAGACTACAGATTGTGATTTGTGGATTGTGAGTTTGTGGCTGTATATGTATGACAGCTGGTACTTTGTTTTTTGCTAGCTAAAGTTTTCCTTGTATATTTTTCTCTATGAAATGCTGGATAGAAAATTGTGTATACTGATTTAGAAAGCTGCTGAAATTCTGTACAGATTGCTGGGTTCTGTGGATTTCAGGTAAATCAGGAATTACCCAAACCCAAACCCGAATTTGCGGGTACCCGATTTTGCGGGTAGTGTTTTTTTAAGCACATATCGGGTAGCAGTTTTCATTACCCGAATTTCCAATTACCCGAATTACCCGACCCGAAAAAATCGGGTAACCCGAACGCCCAGAGTTAGGTGGTGGACTGGTGGGCTTAGCTTGTGTCCGATTCGGTAGGCTCTGTTTTTATTTCGGTCTGGCCTTTTCCGCTGGTGCGCAGTGCGCTAGCTTCATGTGGCGTTGGCGCTACGGCCACATCTCGAGATGCCTGGCGCGTTCCCGTTCCTACGCGTGAGTGGGCATGTGCATAGCATCTCCAACAATTTTTACTTAACTGCGCTTTTTAGTTCGTCATTTCAAATTATTTTAATACAAATCGGTCTTTATACCCGATCCCACTATTCAGTGTTTTTCAAATTTCAAGATTGATGAAACCATCACATGACAAGAAAATGCAAGCATCCGAATAAAGTCGAGGACTTTGAATCCGGGTGAGCACGTTCCACCACAAGGAACCTAACCAACTGAGTTATCCTTTTCTCACCTAACTGGTTAGCGTTCTAATCCAGTAATAACGATGAGACAACCCATAACTTTTCTTTTCTAGAAAAAAATTGTTTCCACAACTTTCTATTTTTCAAAAATTACAAAGTTATACTCACAACTTTTATACATAATATTTTGTAGAACATAACTTATAACCATAACTTCTAATCATAGTATTTTCAATGTATTTTTTGACATTAGTTTATATATAACTTATCATGATAACTTTTCTATAAGACATTTGAAACCCAACTTTTGTTCATAATTAACTATCAAACATACGAATTTTGGTAACAATTTCTCAATATAGCATTTCTAGCATAACAATAAATTTGTTAACAACATAACTTACACATAAGCTCTTACATATAAGTTTGTGTTGTTCAGTGTTTTTTGAGAAATATTTGGACACCACTCCTCAACGTTAAAAAGTTTTATATCCTAGTATCCAAGTTACAGAGTTGGAGACCCAGATGACATCATGGTACAAATCCGAGGACTCAAATATCAAATCGTGAGTTTGGGATCCAGATGACACTGTGTAGAGTCGAGATGGCAGATAGGAGGGGGGGAGAGGGGGGGGGGGTGAATAGCCATTTCTAAAACTAATTGCGTCGGCTAACCAAAATAAATGTGGAATTAAAACTATTCGGTCTACCTAGGACTACACACCTCTATCTATCACAAGCATCTTACAAAATATCCTAATTGAAGCACTTAGACGCTGAAACAGAGGATGATGCAAAAATAGAGTTTCAAGAACATGATCTACTCTACAACTTTTATTTAGACAAAACTTTCATATTCTGAATAAAAAGCAAAGTTACAAGTTGAGCAAGAAGGGATGGTGAGAAAGGCTTAAACTAGAGTTTCAGATATTTTTAAGCACTTTCTTCACATTTTTCAAATATAAACCCTAACTAACTTTTGTTCAAGAGTTAAATTAGAGTTGTTTGAACATGAATGCAAGGTTTAGTTGACATCACAGTTGACACCTCCAAGGCGGCTTGGAGGCTTGAGGGCTCCGTCGAAGCACGCACAGAGATTGTGCAATTGTTCCGAAACCAACCACATTGTGAGGGGTGTTGTGCTCACCACGCGGGAGATCGTGAAGAGCAACTACAGTAAAAGCGAGGTGTGAAAAGCGTCAAGTGGTCCGCCTGGGTCAAAGTGCTAGAGCTCTTGTGTGAGCACACCTTAAGGGGTGAGAGTGGGTTTGCGGGCCAACACTAGCAAGAGGATCGAAGGAAACCTTGGGCTTGCCTCAACGAGGATTAAGTTGTTGACAAACTATCAAACCTTGGGGATAAAAATCATTGTGTCATCCTCTTCCCATTGGTTTGCAATTTCCTACACTAGCTTATATTACTTGTTCATTACTTGTGCTAGTGTTGTTGCTCTTGTGAAACTAGTTAGCTTGTGTACTTAATTAGTTGCTCTCTTGTACTAGTTAGCTTGTGTAGCTAAGTAGTTTAGCTCTCTAGTTGTGCTTGTGTAGTGTAACTAGTGAGCAGTGCTAGTGTAGTGCTAGTTGTGCTTTGTGTGCTTTGCTTACTAGCATGTGTAGGAGCTCACGAGGTGCTTAGTTGACTAGTTGCATAGGTTTATGTGACCTTGCTAACTAGAATTGTTTAGGTAAGCTCCAACTAGCTAGGCATATTAGTTGCTTCAATTAGGATATTTTGTAAGATGCTTGTGATAGATAGAGGTGTGTAGTCCTAGGTAGACCGAATAGTTTTAATTCCACATTTATTTTGGTTAGCCGACGCAATTAGTTTTAGAAATGGCTATTCACCCCCCCCCCCCCTCTCCCCCCCTCCTATCTGCCATCTCGACTCTACACAGTGTCATCTGGATCCCAAACTCACGATTTGATATTTGAGTCCTCGGATTTGTACCATGATGTCATCTGGGTCTCCAACTCTGTAACTTGGATACTAGGATATAAAACTTTTTAACGTTGAGGAGTGGTGTCCAAATATTTCTCAAAAAACACTGAACAACACAAACTTATATGTAAGAGCTTATGTGTAAGTTATGTTGTTAACAAATTTATTGTTATGCTAGAAATGCTATATTGAGAAATTGTTACCAAAATTCGTATGTTTGATAGTTAATTATGAACAAAAGTTGGGTTTCAAATGTCTTATAGAAAAGTTATCATGATAAGTTATATATAAACTAATGTCAAAAAATACATTGAAAATACTATGATTAGAAGTTATGGTTATAAGTTATGTTCTACAAAATATTATGTATAAAAGTTGTGAGTATAACTTTGTAATTTTTGAAAAATAGAAAGTTGTGGAAACAATTTTTTTCTAGAAAAGAAAAGTTATGGGTTGTCTCATCGTTATTACTGGATTAGAACGCTAACCAGTTAGGTGAGAAAAGGATAACTCAGTTGGTTAGGTTCCTTGTGGTGGAACGTGCTCACCCGGATTCAAAGTCCTCGACTTTATTCGGATGCTTGCATTTTCTTGTCATGTGATGGTTTCATCAATCTTGAAATTTGAAAAACACTGAATAGTGGGATCGGGTATAAAGACCGATTTGTATTAAAATAATTTGAAATGACGAACTAAAAAGCGCAGTTAAGTAAAAATTGTTGGAGATGCTATGCACATGCCCACTCACGCGTAGGAACGGGAACGCGCCAGGCATCTCGAGATGTGGCCGTAGCGCCAACGCCACATGAAGCTAGCGCACTGCGCACCAGCGGAAAAGGCCAGACCGAAATAAAAACAGAGCCTACCGAATCGGACACAAGCTAAGCCCACCAGTCCACCACCTAACTCTGGGCGTTCGGGTTACCCGATTTTTTCGGGTCGGGTAATTCGGGTAATTGGAAATTCGGGTAATGAAAACTGCTACCCGATATGTGCTTAAAAAAACACTACCCGCAAAATCGGGTACCCGCAAATTCGGGTTTGGGTTTGGGTAATTCCTGATTTACCTGAAATCCACAGAACCCAGCAATCTGTACAGAATTTCAGCAGCTTTCTAAATCAGTATACACAATTTTCTATCCAGCATTTCATAGAGAAAAATATACAAGGAAAACTTTAGCTAGCAAAAAACAAAGTACCAGCTGTCATACATATACAGCCACAAACTCACAATCCACAAATCACAATCTGTAGTCTGACATGACATAATTACACAGTAACACAAATGTTATAAATAGTCTCACATATAGTCATACAGATTACAGGATCCATATTATGAGATTAGACAGTCACACACATAGAGTCACAGTCTCTCGGTCACATACTTTAAATACTAAAGTTCCACCAAATTTTGTTCACAAATCATAACAGGGCTCAGGGCTGCAGACCTCTAGTCAACACTTTCAAGTCTTCACAGTCACAGATACAGCATGTTGAAGGCAATCCTTTGAATGTTTTCCATGGACTGCAAAAAAAATTGACATGGTTTAGTGTTCGATTCTATTTTTGAAACATACATACACATAATGTGGGCATATGACCATATTTATAGTAGATTTCATCATTTCAGTAAAGGGTTATCATACTTGAGAAGTTGAGTACCTTTCAAGTTCAAATTTTAGAGGGACTGATGCTGCTGCTTTGTGCTGTTTGTGAGTTGGAAGTAGATTCCTGCTCTTTGTTTTTTCCTTTACCACCATATTCTTCTATCAACTCTACAATCAATGGAATTTAAGCAACAAGCAGTGAATAATGGCATATTGGACAAAGTAAAGTGTAAAGACACAAATAAAATATTGTACCTTTTTCCATTATGGTCAATTCCTCTGCACTCTCTTTGACATCAATAGGAGTAGACCTTCTCAGCCAATCTTGTGTACAGACCAGAGCCTCTAGCATGAATGGAGTAAGAGAGGTACGGAAGTCATCTAAGATCCGCCCACTTGTGCTAAAAACAGACTCTGAAGCTACTATTGTGATGGGTATTGCGAGCACATCACGGGCCATGTGAGCCAAAACTGAAAACCTATTTGCATTGACCTTCCACCAACAAAGAATGTCAATCTTCTTGTCTATGTCTTCCGTTTCTTCAGCAAGGTATTTCTCAAGTTCAGATTTGGTACTGATAGTAGAACAATTGCTCATCTTCATCTTCTTGGCGATTTTTTCTTTAAGCATGCTGGTTGTACCATCCTTACATTGATTGCTATCAGTTACTTCAATTGCTTCTTCACTTGAACCATACATATTCTTGTATTCTACAAATAACTCTTGCACACAAGTGTTAACAACTGCCCAAACTAGCTGTCCCCTTTCCTCACCAAATATCTCATCAACGGTCATCTTTGTGTACAAAGATAGTTGTACCTTGGATCAAGGAAAGCTGCCACAAAGATCAATAAATTGATGTTCTCCTTCTCCTTGTCCTTGCCCCTGCTCCTCCCTTCTCCCTCTCTTGCTCTTGTTGTTGCCCACTGTCTTTCTCCTTGTTGGTGTGCCAAAGTCCCCAATATTTATCGAACTTGTCTTTCATTTTGTTGCCCATTGATACTTGCAACTCATCTTCACTGTTTAACCAAGCTTGAATCAACAAAGCTACTTCTCCAATCTCATGAAAAAATGTATTGGAAGAGACATGGAGACTAGAGGAAATTCTAACAGTAAGATCATAGAAATGTTGTAGAAATTGAGCCATCTTCTTGGCATTGTGCCAATCATCTTCATCGGGATGCCCAAAACCATCCCTTGCCTCTGAAAGGTCAATGACATAATTAGTGTCATCTTCACCTAACTTCAAAAACACCTTCTCATACACAATTGCAGCCTTCAACATCAAATATGTGTAATTCCATCTTGTTGGAACATCAAGTTTCAAAATGCTTTGCTTCCCACCTTCTCTTCCTCAGCAATTTCTTTAAATTTGACCAATCTTGAAGTCCCATTCTTTATATATCTAA